>PVKU01001482.1:216808-298180 GCA_004027475.1 Anoura caudifer | reverse complement strand
TGAAAATGTTCCACGTACATTTGAAAAGAATGTGTATTTAGTTTCTTTGGGATGAAGGTCTCTCTCTCTATATATATATATCAATTAAGTCCATTTCATCCAGAATGTTGTTCAATGCCACAATATCTTTGTTGATTTTTTGTTTGGAAGATCTGTCCATTTTTGACAGTGGGGTGTTAAAATCCCCTACTATAATTGTATTGCTGTCAATATCTTTCTTGAAGTCCTCAAAGATTTTCTTTATGTATTTAGGTGCTGCTATGTTGGGTGCATATATATTTACAATGTTTATGTCTTCTTGCTGGATTCTTCCCTTGAGTATTATAAAGTGACCTTCTGGATCTCTCTTTATGGCCCTTCTTTTGAAGTCTATTTTGTCTTATATGAGTATTGGTACCCCAGCTTTTTTTTTCCTGTCCATTTGCTTGGAAAATTTGTTTCCAGCCCTTCACTTTGAGTCTGTGTAGGTCTTTTTTCCTGAGGTGGGTCTCTTGTAGGCAGCATATGTGTGGTCATGCTTTCTTATCCATTCAGCTATTCTATGCCTTTTGATTCAAGCATTGAATCAAACGGTTGCCTCTGTTTCGTTTAGCATTTTTTCCAGGGCTTCCTTCTTTCCTTTCATATGGCGATTATTTCTTTGTCTTCCCATTGTTTTTGAGGCTCTTCTTAGCCTTAGCTTCTTAAATTGGTCTGTTGTGGCTCCCTGGGTTTATGCTGTGAACTTCTGTGGTAGAATACCTGTAAGATTCCGTGGTGCTGTCTCCTTCAGGTATCCTGGTCTTCACAGGTTCCACTGTCTTATCTGTTGAAATGCCCCCTCCTTGGGACCAACTGTGTTTTTTTCCAGTTCCAGGGGTTTTTTTTGTTGTTGTTGTTTTGTTTTGCTTTTGTCTCACTAGTGGATATTTAAAAAGAGAAAAGAGGAAAAAATGGAAAGAGAAGAAAGAAGAGAAGAAAGAAAAAGAAAAGAGAAAAAGAGGAAGGAAGAGGAGATAAAATTGGAAAGAAAGGAAGAAGGAATAAAATAAGAAAGAAATCATGAGAAGCAAGGGGCACTGAGGGGTAAAAAAGATAAAAGTAATGAAAAAATAATATAAAATATTAAAATAAAAAAAAAGAAAAAAAAAAACAACAAGAAGGAAAAAAACCCCCAAACCAACAACTCTTGCTGTTTTCAATCTTGCCGAGTAGGTGTTTCTGGTCTTGCTGGCTGCAATGGCCTAGGGGTGACAGTATCACTTTTCTCCATGTTCAGCACTCAGTTCTTTGCGCTACTGTCCTCAGAGCTAACCCTGGGCCTCTCTTCCCAGGGCTTCAGGCGTATGTTCTGAGGAAGCATGTGCCTACCCCAGATGCTTGCGGGTGCCTATGATCTCACAATCATCTGCAGTCACACATGGGCTCCAACCCTCGTGCCATCGTCCCCAATGGCGGGCTTGCACAGTCTTGCGAGCACAGGCGTGCAGCAGTCCCGAGGGTCCTGAAGATCCTGAGAGCTCAGGTGTGCAGCCGTTCTGATGGCATGGGCGCTGGCAGTCAGGTGAGCTCAGGCAAGTCCACTGGCGTGCAGTCTTCCTGGGCTATGCGTGGGTGTTCACCCCCCCCCACCGCCAGCTTGTCTGCCACTGAGACCCCAACTCCTCTCTGTGAGACTTCAAGCAGCCAGGTTTATCCAGGTGCTGCTGAAACCTTGTTTGGTTGGGCAGGGAGCTGTTGACCCGGCTCCCTCCCTAGAGCCCTGTGGCAGGCCTGGCGAGCGCCGGTCCTGGGCCTTGTCCCCACCCTGGTGTCCGTGCTGCCCCTTGGGCTCTTATTGTTCTGAAGTACTCTCCTTACTGTCTGGTTTTTCAATGTCCACTATAATTTTGATCTCCTATTTTCAAATATGCTGTGTTTCTGATGGCTGTTTGCTGTGTTCCGAGGTAAATTGACCAGGTTTTTATCCTCTGTGTCGGGGGAAGTGAAATGTGCTCCTTCGTACCACGCCGCCATCTTCCTCTCCCCTGTTTGTGGTTTTACTGAATCCATCTATCATTAACACTCATAATTTAGCGCTGTCTTTTGGCACAGTATGATGCTATCAGTATTGCTGATAGATTTGTCTCAGTCTTGGTCTTGGGTCTTTCAGCTGTCTGGTTTCCTGAATTTTGCTTATTCAAGCATTTCATTTGTCACACTACCTGCCATTATCACTATGTTTGTCTTTATTCTTAGTCATTAGTTTCCTTCGCTACATCTTAATTCCATCACAAGGCTTGTTCTGGCTATTTGTATTTGTCACAGTACCTATTTTAGCACCAGATGTAGTTGTCAGAACATCTGCTTTACTCCTATTACTGGTGTCACTTGTGTACTTGGTGTTAGAGTTTGTCTTATGTGCTGTTCTGGGTTTTTCTATGTATACGTGTTAGTCCACTTGATTGTTTTAATTGTACCTTTTCTTGTCCCAGTGATAGGTAACTAGGGTTCATTTATTTCTTTTTGCTGCTTCTGAATATTGTTGAGTTGCTTTGTCTCTAAGGCAAGCATTTTTAGAAGGCCAAATCAGTGGTGGAAGAGAGGTGAACACGTGTGTGCACTCAGAGAGCTGAGCTACAGTGTGTGCTTTTGATCATGTGAGAATAGCATATTCATTCATTGGAGTTTGATTTTTACTACATACTCTTCACATCTACTTTAATATTATATCTATAATACTGGAGTTTATTTTTACAGTTCAAAGTTAGTACATTTCTGTTGTAAACAAAATTTTGAAGGAAAATACACTTTATCTTTCCTTCTTTGGGGTGATAGATTAGCAAAGCAAAGCAAAACAAATTTATTCTAATATTAATTTCTTGTTTGAATAAAAGCTTACTAAGCAATGTTTAACCTAATAATAATAATAGTAGTAGGAAATAATAATAATAATTAATGTAATAGAAACATAATAATAATAGAAACATGGAGAAGTACAGATAAAAATTAGAATTTTTTGAGGATGTGTACAAATAATGTTAGGTTCTGAGAAGTAACCATATAATATTTACAATTGATTCTCAAATGATTTAAAATAACTCAAAATATGTGGGGAAACTTAGGAAAACTCTTTTTTTCAGAAGTTGTGGGTACTCCTTCAACGGAATTAGCAATAGTTTTTCAAAGATTTAGATCTGATCCATAATTTTTGAAAGAAAAGAGAATGTATAAATGGTCTAACTCTAGAAATAAATGAATAAAATATTATATGCCCAATTAACTGATTTGGAACTAGTCCATGCTGAAATTCACATTCTTCCTCTGCCCCATGATTTTCAATTGCTTTTAAGTTTGTATTTGAACTGTTTTGTTAGCTTGATTCTTCCCAACTCAGAAAATTAGAATATTTGTCACTTGGGGAAAATAATTCAATTTCATTGTGGCATCCCAGAAATCAAGGAATTTAAGAAAGAGTGGATACTTGAAAGTTATGAAACATAGTGAATTCCCTATTTGTCAGTATCTGCCTCATAATTCTAATTTTTTACAAGATTTAAGCTAGCAGGAAAGCTCTTTCACCTTTAAGTAGTAGGAAATGAGTTTTTGTAAAGTAGAGAGAGATATTCATGGGAGTTTGGGTTTTCTGTGATTAAAAGACATCTAGCACTTATGAATTTGATGGACCTACATAAGGCATTTCAAGTGAGAAGGAGAACAACTCCAGACATTTGGTGAAGTAAGAAAACACCCAGTAGCTATTTGTACAGGAGAATGTTTCATGTGTACATAAATATTGTTTCAAAATCTGCCTGCCCATACTTGATGGCATTTTCCCATTTCGTACCTGTGTAGTACTCGGTATACAGCTCTCTCCTAAGACTTTTCATTGCATCATGATTGCATGAGTCTACCACTCTGGTTATATGCTCCTACAGTGTGGAGCTTATTTATCCATAATTATTAAGTTAATGCTTTGTGGGTAATTGGTTTTCAATATATAATTCTTTAAAAAATTATTTATATTTTTCCATTACCATTTATCCCCCCTCCACCCTCTTCCATATCCATAGTCACCATTTTATAATCTATGCCAGATTACTAAATATTATGGATACATGCTGTTAATCATGTGCCTGTATGAAGATTTTCTAATCTTAAAATAGGTTGTAAGTGGCAGAAAAAACCTACTTTGAGATATTTGAGTGAAGGCTTCTAATCTTTGTGTGTGTGTGTAGAATACTTGAAAAGGTGATTCAAAACAAAAGCAAATTTCTAAAGTGCTAAGCATATACTCCACACTGTGCAGAACTCCATGCCATAACATCTAATTTACATCTTGTACTGATCCAGTGACAGGAATTTGTAGTTGATACTCATGTGAGCTGCTGGCTCCAAATATTCTCCTTTTGGGGAAAAATACATGACCCTCAATGATCATATGCCTACTCATAACCTTAAACTTCTGGTCCTAGTTTGTTAATCCAGCATTTGTACATAATTCAAGCAGGACTGGTCACATTTTTATTTTCTAGGAACTAGATATGTGAGACAGAAAGAGACTGGGAATTGCTGGAGCCAAATCATTTTAATGGCAATGAACAGAACTTACCTTCATTCATTCACTCAACAAATACTCATATATATTGAATGCCTTAAATGTTTCAGGTACCAAACAGTCTGGGGATTAAATGGAGCAAAATCAGAGCATAATGTCTGTTCTTAATGAATTTATAGATTATTAAGAGAGAGAAGGGCTATAATCAAACACTCACAAAATTAATTAAAACTATAAACTCATTTAAATGAAGAAATGGAATATAGTTCATGATAGCAAATGGAAATATTACCTAAAGCAGACAAAGCTTGGGAAAGCTACGAAGAAGCAAAATTTGCTTTTCTATTTGACCATTTATTGTTTACAAAGAATGTTAATAAATAGGTGAAGAGAGTGGATGTTGTTGAATATGAGACATTTTAGGATGAAGAAAGAGCATGTCAGAGGCCCTAGGATATAAGAAGGGAGCATAGTGCAGTACACCAGTAGCCTGGACTCAGAGCTGGGAAAGAGTGGGAGGTAAGCATAGAAGGGCTTGATTGCCTTGCTAAATGTGGGAGAACTCCATCCGACAGAGCTCTCCTGGCCACTGTAGATGAGAATAAATTGTCATGGATACAATCTTGTTCCAGTGGAAAAGGGGGTGGTGATTCCCTCCAGTGGGGAATGCTCCAAGTCCCTCTTCCAAATGGCTTTTATTGGGAATAGTATGTGTAGGGGTATACAGCATACATGCATAGCTCATCAATCAATGTCAAAAGGTTATAGTCAAACAAAAACAGGCATTATCTATAGATAACAGTGGGAGGAACACAGAGATTTGCCTTAGGCCTGGGTCATGCTGATGCCATATGGTCTTTAAGACATGTTTCACAAGATAAGGAGTTTATTCTTTATGCCTTGAATTTAAACATCTGGTTTATATCAGCAGAGCGATACAAAGCAAAGCAAGCTTCAAAGGACACAATGTATTAATCAGGCCTGATTGTCCCACAGAAACCTTGGTGTTACTGCCAGGTCGAGCCTGCTTCTGCATTTCCTGGTTTTCCAGTGAGACTTACTGGCCTCTTTCAGGGTCTGGTCTTGTGGGGTTACAGTGTCCGAAACCACACAGAGTGGTTCCCAACAGCTAAAGGTTTGTGTCTTTATTGTATGAATGATGGCATTTAACTGAAGGATTTTCTTTCTTTATCAGTATTTTTTATTGATTATGCTACTACAGTTTTCCCAATTTTCCCCCCTTTATCCCCTCTCCACCCTGCTCCCACAACCCTCTTGCATTCCCCCACCTTAGTTCATGTCCATGGGTTGTACATATAAGTTCTCTGAGTCCTCTGTTTCTTATACCATTTTTATCTTTCCCCATCTATTTTATACCTACTAATTATGCTTCTTCTTCCCTGTACCTTTACCACTCATCCCTTCCTTCCCCTTCCCCACTGAACTCCTTCTGTGTGATGTCCATTTCTCTGATTCTGTTCTCTTCTGGATGTTTGCTTAGTTTTTGTTTTCATTGATTTTCTTTTCCTTTATGTTCATTTGTTAATAGTTATGAGTTTGTTGTCATTTTATAGTTCATATTTTTTATCTTTTTTTTCTTAGATAAGTCCCTTTAACATTTCATATACAAGGGCTGGGTGATGATGTGTGTTGGGAACCGTTCCACCTGGTTTCAGGAGCTGTATGCCCCACCCCATGGCTGGGCTGAGTAAGAGCCCAGGGGACGCATTTCATCTGGGTCTATTATGTCATGAGGACCTGAGCCACTAAGGAGACAAAACTTATCTCCCTGGCAGGAGCACCACTTCAGCTTCATCCATATCTGGCCCCCAATGCTTGGTTGGTTAGCCAATGATGGCTAAGACCACTCAAGGGAGGGGTGACCTAAGCCAGGCATGACCACTTGGAAGGCCCTCATGGAAGGACTCCGGGGGCTGTAGCAAAGAGAGGGTGATGGACCCTTGCCCTCTGGCTACTCTGACATAATCTGAGTCCGCATTTCCATCTGGGAGAAGTCTTCCTTGTATCTTGCTTCCTGGCTCTAATCCACTTAAGCCTGAAACTATGACAGAGGGCGGTGCAGCCCTATGCTGGCCAGAGCAGCTCCCTGGGTGATTGGTCATAAGAAAGAATTCATAAAGTCCTGTGAAACCTGCTTTGCTAAGAGTCTTCTCATTTAAATGATAAGGGTCTGAGTAAGAAGTCAGTTTGTTCCTCAAAGTTTTATTGCTCTTTAGCTATTTGACCCTGATTCAAAATAGGCCCTCAGAGTTGTTTGTACATTATCTATGGTTTGATCCTTACTGCCTGATAATGATTAATGAGCCTGTATTCCTATGCAAATCGACCTAATAAAAGCCCATTGAGGAAAGGGCTCTTGGCCCTTCTCCTTTGAGAGACTGGTCACATTTCCTCCCCAAGCAGATTATGTCTTGGTAGTTTTATTTTCATCCATGGTGGATGGATGGGACTCTGTGGGTGAAGCCCCGTCACAGATGCACTCTTTTAACTTGACCTTACTGAGAAGCACTTCATTTTCCCTTCCATTCTAAATGACAGCTTTGCTGGATAGAGTAATCTTGGATGTAGGTCCTTGACTTTCATGACTTTGAATACTTCTTTCCAGCCCCTTCTTGCCTCAAGGTCTCTTTTGAGAAATCAGCTGATAGCCTTATGGGCCCTCCTTTGTAGGTAACTGTCTCCTTTTCTCATGCTGCTTTTAAGATTCTCTCCTTATCTTTATTTTTATGGAGTTATTCATGAGAGGAGACAAAAAACGACTATTTTAAATACTTAACAGGTCACATAGAGTTAAGCATTGAGGAAAAAAATAAGCAGAGAGAAGGAATAAGCAGTGATGCTGAAGATACAAGTGTGTTGCTGTTTTCAATAAATATCAAATCCTTAAATATCGGATCAGATATTTAAGTTTGGAACAAAAAACTTAAAAGATTTAAAGATCCAGACCATGTGGACATTTTGAGGAAGCGTATCCAAGTAGAAGTCACAGAAAGTCCACAGGTTTACATGGACCCAGTTTATTTCAGTAAAGCCAAGGAGGCCAGTGAAGCTGTTATAAAATAATGCATAGGAAGGGTTAGAAAGCATCCCTTCTGCTTCTGTTGTCTGGGAGAGATTGGGAAGATATGTCATCATTGCTTCCTTAAGTATTTGATAGAATTTACAAAGGAAACATCTGGACTGGGTTCTTTCTTTTGGAACTGTTACTTACTGGTTCAATTTTTAAAATTGATATGGGCTCATTCATATTATATATTTCTCTTTGTATGAGTTTTGGTATATTGTATCTTTAAAGGAATTGATGACTTTCATATGTCACAAAATTTGTGGCTATAGTGTTTAGAGTATTTCTTTATTACCTTTCAGTGTTAATATGATAAGTAGTGATGACCTGTTTTCTGTTTCTAATATTGATAATTTGTATCTTCTCTGCTTTTACTAGCCTGACTAGAGGCTTAGCAATTTTATTAATAATTTCAAATAGCAATCTTTTGATTTTGTTGACATTCTCTGTTACTTTCCAGTTTTTATTTCATTAATTTATGCTCTAAAGTTTTATTATTTCTTTTTTTTCCTTCTAGCTTTAAGCTTAAATTACTCTCTCTCTGGTTTCCTAAGACAGAAGTTTAGATTAACAATTTTAGATTAACAATTTCATTTTTATTTCTAATATATGCATTTGATGCTATAAATTTCTCTCTAAGTACTACTTTCACTATATCTATAAATTTTAATAAGTTCCATTTTTATTTAGTTCAATTAAAAAATTCTTTTGACACAATGGAATACTATGCAGCAGAAAGAAAGGAAGAACTCCAACCCTTCATGACAGCATGGATGGAACTGGAGAGCGTTATGCTAAGTGAAATAAGCCAGGCAGTAAAAGGCAAATACCATATGATCTTTCCTTTAACAGGAACTGAAACAATAAAATAAGTGAGCAAAACCATAAGCAGAGGCATGGAAAGAAAGAACAAACTGACAGTGACCAGAGGGGAGAGGGGTAATGAGGTAAAAAAGGAAGGGGTCAAGCCAAGAAACATGTATAAAGGGCCCATGGACAACGACAACTGGGCAGGGAGGATTGAAAGTGGGAGGTAGGGGTGGGAAGGACAGGGGAAAGTAAAGGGGAATAACAGGGACAATTGTAATTAAACAATAATGAAAAATAAAAATAAAAAATTCTCTTGACTATTCTTCTTTGACCATACATTTTTAGAAGTATGCTATTTAATCTTCAGATATTTTGAATTTTCCAGCCATCTCTCCTAATTCTAGTTAAATTTCATGGTGATCTGTGAATATATTTTATATACTGTATATTATTTTAAATTTATTAAGGTGTGCTTTATGGTCTAGAATGTTGGTGAATGTTCAATGCAAGAAAAGTGTGTGTTCTGCTGTTGGATAGACTGTTCTATAAAGGTAACTGACTCCTTTATCATATGTGTTGCCACTCTTTATTCCTAATAATTTCTTTTGTTTTGAGTACACTTTGTTTATAATTATAGTTATAGCTATACCTTCCTCTATTCCATTACTTTTTATTTATGTGCATATTTATATTTAAAGTAGATTTCTTGTACATGGTGTATAGTTGGATCTTGTTTTTTTATATTTAAGCACACTGACAATCTCTGTTTTTTAACTGGTGTATTTAGATCATTCACATTTAAAGTGATTATTGATAATAGTTAGATAATATACCTTATATTTGAAACAGTTCTTTATTCAT
This sequence comes from Anoura caudifer, assembly GCA_004027475.1. Classification (NCBI taxonomy): domain Eukaryota; kingdom Metazoa; phylum Chordata; class Mammalia; order Chiroptera; family Phyllostomidae; genus Anoura; species Anoura caudifer. The sequence continues at coordinate 288,908 of PVKU01001482.1, read as the reverse complement.
TGCATTTTTTTGTTTAAAATTAAAAAAGTACTTAATTTATTTTTATGTCATCACTTATTTTAGTTAAATATTTTTTATTGCATTTTAATTTCTTTCTCTATGTATATTTTTATTTTTTAATTACAGTTGACATATAATAGTATATGAGTTTCAGGTATACAACATAGTGATTAGACACTTATATAACTTATGATGTAATCACCTTAATTAACCTAGTAGGCATCTGACATCATATATAGTTATTATAATATTATTGACTGTGTTCTCTATGCTATACTTTACATGCACATGACTGTTTCTATAACTGGCTATTTATACATATAATCCCCCATTTTTCACCCAAATCTCAATCTCCCTCCCATCTAGCAATCATCAAAATTTTCTCTGAGAAAAGGAAGAAAAAGAGTGAGAGAAGAGGAACACAGGTATGAAAAAATAGCAATCAATAATAACCTTAAACATAAATGGATTAAATGCTCCTATCAAAATACATAGAATAGCTGAATGGATAAGAAAGCATGACCCAGACATATGCTGCCTACAAAAGACTCACCACACAACAAAAGACCTACACAGACTGAAAGTGAAGGGCTGGAAGCAAATTTCCCAAGCAAATGGACAGGAAAAATAAAAGCCAGGGTAGCAATACTGATACCAGACAAAATAGATGTTAAAAAAGGGCCATAAAGAGAGACCCAGAAGGTCACTTCATAATACTCAAGGGAAGAATCCATCAAGAAGACATAAACATTGTAAATATATATGTACCCAACATAGGAGCACCCAAATACATAAAGAAAATCTTGGAGGACTACAAGGAAGATATTGACAGCAACACAATTAGAGTACGGGATTTCAACACCCCACTGTCAAAAATGGATAGATATTCCAAAAAAATATCAAAAATATATTGCAACATTGAACAATATCCTAGATAAAATGAACTTAACTGATATATATAAAGCATTTCATCCCAAAGAAACAAAATATACATTCTTTTCAAATGCTCACATGGAACATCTTTAAAGATAGACCACATGATAGGACACAAAACAAGCCTCAACAAATTCAAGAAAATTGAAATCATATCAAGAATTTTCTCTGACCACAAGGAACGGAAACTAGAAACCAACCTCAAGGAAAACACTTAAAAACACTCAAACACATGGAGATTGAATAGCATGGGTTGAGAATAAGATCAAGGAAGAAATCAGGAAGTTTCTGGAAACAAATGAAAATGAACTCACAACAACCCAAAACTTATGGGACACAGCAAAGGCAGTCCTCAGAGGGAAGTTCATAGTAATACAAGCCTACCAAAAAAAGATAGAAGCATTTCAAACAAACAACCTAACCCTATGCCTACAAGAACTTGAGGAACAACAACAAAGATAGCCCAGAGCAAGTAGAAGGAAGGAAATGTCCAAGATACAGCAGAATTAAATGACACAGAGACTAAACACACAATTCTAAGGATAAATAAATCCAGAAGCTTGTTCTTTGAAAAGATAAAATTGACAAGATTTTCAGCAGACTCATCAAGAAAAAAAGAGGACCCAAATAAACACAATCAGAAATGAAAGAGGAGAGATTACAACTGACATCACAGAAATACAAAGGATTGTAAGAAATTACTATGAAGAACTACATGCAAAGAAATTTGAAAACCTTGGTGAAATGGATAAATTTGTAGAAAAATATAGTCTTCCAAACCTGACTGAAGAAGCAGCAGAAAGCCTGAACAGACCAATAATAGTTGAAAAAATTGAAGCAGTAATCAAACAACTTCCAACACCCAAACACCCTGGACTGGAGGGTTTCACAGGAGAATTCTACAGAGTATTTAAGGAAGAGCTAACCCCTATCCTTCACAGACTATTCCAAAAAATCCAAGAAGATGGAAGACTGCCCAACTCTTTTTATGAAGCCAGCATCATCCTAATCCCCAAACCAGATGAAGACACAACAACAACAACAAAAACTACAGGCCAGTATTGCTGATGAATGTAAACACTAAAATCCTCAACAAAATATTGGCAAACTGCATCCAACAATACATTAACAAGATCATACACCATGACTAGGTGGGATTCACCCAGGGATGCGAGGATGGTACAAAATTCACAAATCAATGAAATGCAAATATCACATGATCATATAAATAGATGTGGAAAAAACATTTGATAAGGTGCAGCACCCATTTATGATAAAGACACTCAGCAAAATTGGAATAGAGGGAGCATTCTTCAACATAATAAAGGCCATATATGAGAGACCTATAGCCAATATCATACTCAATGGGCAAAAACTAAAACTTTCCCACTAAGATTAGGGACAAGATAAGGTTTTCTGCTTTCACCACTTCTATTCAACATGGTATTAGAAGTCCTAGCCACAGCAATCAGACAGGAAAAGGAAATAAAAGGTACCCAAATTGCGAAAGAGGAAACAAAACTGTCATTATTTGCAGATGACATGATAATGTACATAGAAAATCCTATAGACTCCACCAAAAACTGCTTGACCTAATAAATGAATTTGGCAAAATAGTGAGATACAAAATCAATATTCAGAAGTCAAAGGCATTTTTGTGTACCAGCAATGAAATATCAGAAACAGAAAATCAGGAAATATCAGGAAATATCAGAAAACAGGAATTACAGAAATCAAGAAAAAATCCCATTTGATATAGCAACAAGAAAAATAAAATACCTAGGAATAAACCTAACCAAGGCAGTAAAAGACCTGTGTTCAGAAAATTACACAACACTAGAGAAAGAAATTAAGGAAGATACAAACAAATGGAAACATACACCATGTTCATGGATTAGAAGAATTAACATCATCAATATGTCCATATTACCCAAAGCAATTTATAGATTCAACACAATCCTTATTAAAATACCAATGGCATATTTCACTGATATAGGACAAACAGTTCAAAAATTTATATGGAACTATAAACCACTCCGAATACCTGCAGCAATTTTGAGAAAGAAGAGAAAGTAGGAGGGATGACAATACCTGATATCAAACTGTATTATAAGACTACTGTAATCAAAACAGCCTTGTACTAGCATACTAACAGACATAGACCAATGGAAGAAAATAGAGAGCTCAGAAATAAACCCAAGTCTCTATGGTCAATTAATATTTAACAAATGGGGCAGAAGCATAAGATGGAGCAAAAGTAGCTTCTTCAACAAAAGGTGTTGGGAGATCTGGACAGTTACATGCAAAAAAAAAAAAAACTTGATCACCAACTTACACTGTACACAAAAATAAATTCAAGGTGGATAAATGACTTAAATATAATTCATGATACCATAAAAGTCCTAGAAGAGAACATAGGCAGAAAAATCTCAGATATTTCACACAGCAACATTTTCACTGATTAGCCCCCTAAAGCAAGTGACATAAAGGAAAGAATAAACAAATGAGATCTCTTCAAAATAAAAAGCTTCTGCACGGCTGAAGAAAACAGTATTAAAATAAAAAGAGAACCAACTGTATGGGAAAACATCTTTGCCAATGATACCTGAAAATCTCCAAAATGTATAAAGAACTTACACGACTCCACTCTAAGAAGACAAGCAACCCAATTAAAAAATGGACAAGGGACTTGAACAGACACTTCTCTAAGGAAGACATATAGAGGGTTCAGAGACATATGAAAAGATGCTCAGTATTGGTAGCCATCAGAGAGATGCAAATTAAGACCACAATGAGATACCACTTCATACCAATCAGTATGGCCATCATAAACAAATCAACAAACATGTGTTGGAGAGGTTGTGGAGAAATTGGAATGCTAGTGCACTGTTGGTGGGATTGTAGACTGGTACAATCACTATTGAAAACAGTGTGGAATTTCCTCAAAAAACTAAAAATGGAACTGCCTTTTGACTCTGCAATTCCACTGCTAGGATTATATCCTAAAAACCCTGAAACACCAATCCAAAAGAACCTATGCACCCCAATGTTCATAGCAGCACAATTTACAATAGCCAAGTGTTGGAAGCTACCTAGGTGCCCATCAGTAAATGAATGGATCAAGAAACTATGGTACATTTACACAATGGAATTCTATGCAGCAGAAAGAAAGAAGAAGCGCCTACCTTTTGTGTCAGCATGAATGGCACTGGAGAGCATTATGCTCAGTGAAATAAGCCAGGTGGTGAAAGACAAATACCACATGATCTCAACTTTAAATGGAACCTAATCAACAAAATGAACAAGTAAGCACAATATGGCCAAAGACATTGAAATTGAGAACAGGCTGACAGTGACCATAGGGGAGAGGGGAGGGGATAATGGAGGAAAATGGTGAAGGGTTTGGAGGAACAATTATAAAGGACACATGGACAATAACAAGGGGGGTGGAAACAGGGGAGGGAGGTGGGATGGGCTGGGTTGGTGGGGAGAGGTCAGGGGAAAAGGCAGAAAACTACTTGAACAACAATAGAGAATTTTTTTCTCGGTATTTACGAGTGTGTTTCTGATTTGTTTGTTTATTTTGTTTTTTTTAGATGCTACATGTAAGTGAAATCATATGGCATTTGTCTCCCTCTGTCTGACTTATTTTACTTAGCATAATGCTTCCTAACCCCATCCATGTTGTCACAAATGGTAATAATTCATTCTTCCTGATGTCTGAATAATATTCCATTGTAGATGTGTACCACCTCTTTATTGATTTGTCTATTGGTAGACACTTAGGTTGCTTCCATATCTTGGCTATGGCAAAAAATGTTGCCGTGGATGCAGGGGTGCATATACCATTTTGAATAAATTGTTTGGATATTTTTGAACAAATACTCAGATGTGGGTTTGCTGGGTCATGTGGGAGTTTTATTTTTAATTTTGGGGGAAGTTCCATACTGTTTTCCATAGTGGCTACAGCAATTTACATTTCATTAATAGGGCACAGGGGTTCCCTTTTCTCCACATCCTCAACACCTATTACTTGTTGATTTATTGTTGATAGCCATTTCTGAGAGGTATGAAATGTTATCGCATTATGGTTTTAATTTGTATTTGCCTGATGATTAGTTATGTTGAATATGTTTTAGTATGTCCAGTTTTTAATCAGATTTTTGGGGTATTAAATTGTATGAGTTCTTTATAACTTTTGAATATTAAACCCTCATTAGATATATCATCAGGGTTGAATTTTTCCCATTCAGTAGGTTGTCTCTTTGTTTTTTCAATGGTTTCCTTTGTTGTGTAAAAACTCTTTAGTTTGATGTAGTCCCATGTGTTTATTTTTCTTTTTTCCAAAAAGTATCTCTAAGAGTTATGTCAAAGAGTTTACTGCTTATGTTTTCTTCTAGGAGATTTTTGGTTTCAGGTATTACATTTAATTGTTTAATACATTTTGAGTTTATTCTTGTATGTGGCATAAGAAAATGATCCAGTTTATTCATTTGTATGCATCTGTTTAGTTTCCTAGCATTTATGAAAGAGACTGCCTTTCCCTCAGTGTAGATGTATGCCACTTTTATCGTAGATTATTTGCCCAATAAGTATGGGTTTGTTTCTAGGTTCTCTATTTGCATGTCAAATATAATTTTAAAAGATTTTTCCAATGATTGTCCTAGAATTTCCAATACATTTTTAACTAATCTAAGTCCATCTTCAAAAAACACCAAATTACTTCATGTGTAGTCCAAGTAACATAAGATAGTATTTTCAATTCCTCTCTCCTATCCATCATGATAGTGCTGTCATTCATTTATTTTCAGTTTGTTCAACTTTTACTTACTAAAAGATAGAAGTCACAACTTCCAAATTCTTTACTTATTGGAACTTAATACTGGTAGCTGTTTATGATTGTTTAGGAGGGTTTATGAATTAGAACCATTTTCTTATTTTAATACCCCTTTCCTGAGGCAAGTAGTATAGTGGGAAACACAATGTCCTGGTAATTTAAAGGAGAGAATGTCAAGCTTTTAAATCTATCTACCTATATACCTACTTAATTATCCATCTCATTGCACAGGACTTTTGGATAGTTGTAAATGAAAAAGTTGAGCCATGAACAAAATAGTATACTATTAATAGTATATATTAATAGTATAAATAGACACAGTAATTTTATTGTGTCTTTTAAACAGTATATTTATTAAATATGGGGTCCTACTTTTCCAGTAACTTCAACTTCAGTTATATTGTTTCATCTCTAAGTACTCTAAATACATACAAAAGCATAGAATTCAAAACCCCAGCACATGTAAGTAACTACAAAGTTATGGATAAATATAACTGAAATAGAGCTGTATTTGGAGCTATTAATCACCTACTTGAAGGGCAAATATTCATATTTTATGTTTTAAAATATATCAGACTATTCTATCATATTCTAAAATTTTCATGTCTTTCTTTTCTTTATTACATTTATTTTTCATGTTTCTTATCATTAAAAAACAATGACATTTACAAGTTTTGTTTGCTCTCCACACATTATGCACAAATAGTTGATACATACTTTGAGTGAAGCTTGACTGATGTCCTACTGTTACACACATGGGGTGGGCATGTTTGCTAAGATTGGCCTCCAGATATTTGAAATCTTATGATGTTATAGCTGTAAGAGACACCTTTTCAAACTGCAGGCAGTTTTGATCTTTCAGACTGAAGCTTTGATTATTCTGATTGAAAGTATCACTGTTCATATTTCCACTTTAGACTAAGAAGTTAGTGTGTTATTTGTGACTCAGCTCTCTCAGGATTTGTGTGTGTGTGTGTGTGTAGAGAAAAATAATTTGTTGAATTTCTATGTATTTAGAATGTACTATGCTATACGCAAACCATGACTTGTCCAAGCAGAGTTTTAGATGTTTTTCATTTGCCCCAAATTAATGTACAATAACAAGTATAGATAGAGAAAACTTACTCATGCTGCAAATTTATTTTAAAAAGGAACTATGACATTAATATTCTATACATTGTGTTACTAAACAATGAATAGCCCAGAAAAGAGGGATGATGGACTATTGGTTTAGATATTATTGTCTATGGACTTAAGCCATAACTAAGTGGGTGGGTGGAAGGTGAAAAATAGCTTATGGTATTTTTTTCTTTAATCATGTGCTTATAGGAAGTCACACAACTCATATCCTAGTCTCTAAATCAAGACTCAATTCACAGCTAGTAAAAGAGTTTGGGGATTGCCAGCTGGGACTCCTGTCTTCAGTGGCCATTCCTGTTACTACTCTCTGATGGTAGCTGGCCATCCTGAGGAGAAGGGCAGCTCTGAATGGAGCAGGGATCAAAAGGAGGGTAAGAAATTCTCCCTGTCTTTGAACATTTTGAAAGAGTGGTTTCTGAGGGTAAATGTGTTTAGTCCATTGTCAATGGTGGGGATTAGGCAATTCCTGTGTGATAAACATACAGAATTTTGTCAGGATGACTCCCAGTAAGGGAATCAAAGGACTGTGAACTATTACCCATAATAGTCCTATGTTATTCTTGAGTAACATTTTTTTAAAACTCCAAACTTTCAATGACTTTTAAAAAAAATTATATCTTAGTTTTAGTTGTTTGGTTGAGAATTAAGGGAAAGTCTTGTCCTATAACGAGTAAAAGAATGGAAGTTCCTAACTTTTAAACAATTAGACCAGTGATTCTTGGCTGGGTAATTTTGTCAGACAGGTGACATTTGGCAATGACTAGATATTTCAGGTGTCACAACTGATGATGGGAGAGAGGAGAGCTACTGGCATCTGGTGGGTAGATGCTACAAGTGTTGCTAAACAGTCTGCAAGGTACCGGGTAATCTTTCATAACTAAGGATTATCTGATCCAAAATATCAATTGTGCTGAAGCTGAGAAATCCTGAATTTTAGATATTTTGAGGAGAATGCTATATAGGCATGAGAAAGCCTGAAGTTAATTTTGATTTTTATGATTAAAGGAATATATTTTACTCTGCATGTTTCAGTCACAAAGTAAAGCACCTGAACATACATGTGTGTGCACATATGTACACTCTGGAAACAAGCTCTTCTGTGCAATTATAATCTTTATCATCAGCATGGAAATGATCTGTACAAATTATGCCATATCTAATAGTTTCTCATCACTACATGAAAAGAAACCAATGAAGTTCAAGTTGAGCTTGTGGTCACAAAGAACAGAACTATCTTTCCTTATGATCTTGTCTGAAGTGATCTTGTCTATCTTTGTTTTGAAGCTGTTTGTTTGTTTGTTTGTTCTAGTACTGGTCAAGTTTTGCCTGTGTATATATATTGTGCCTCAATACTTTGTATTATTATTATACATGTTGATTTTTAGTGATTGACTACAGAATACAATGATATCATCTCTGGACCTTTTATAAATTGGTGATAGATATTTCTGGAACAGTTTCCAAATTCAAGATAAACCATTCCCTGGAATAGGGCCTCTAATGAAATCCATTCATCAGCAGAAATAAAGTTTTACTTCCCATGGGTGGTGATTGGAATTGTAGATATCAGTCTTGGGCTACTAATTTTTTGATAAATTTAGCCTATCCATAAATCAATTTACTTTATGGTTGATTAAGGATTTTAGAAAAGACATGCAACATTATATGCTGCTTTAATTTCTGTGATTGTAGTTATATTCATAATAGCTAAGATATTTTATAGTGGTTTGGAAATCCAAAAGAAATTCTAGGACTAATACAAATTATCTTTTTACCTCTCTGGTCTGAACTAACCTTTTCCGAAAGAATAGACCCAAATGCTGTGACTGTGAAGGTAGTTTAGGAGGCCATATTGTGACTCTCCTGGTGGTAAAGAAGCTGTTGTCATATGACAGGCCTCCCGTGGATAACCGTTACTTCCTGTCAGTGAGAAATGTGAAGATTAAAAACAGTTTCACCAAACACTGACACTATCCTGTATTTTTTATTTAAGAGCTGCTGAAAGATTTCCTGCTGGCTGATCAAATATGTGAACAGCTGGCTCCTGACCATAACCTGTCACTTGCAGCACATCTCAGACTGCCCAGTTAAGAGCAACACAATGTCCCTGGAACCTTCAAGTAAGTCAAAGGGGCAGGAGAAATTAAGAAACACAAAGCTAGCCTAATCCATGGGGAACGCAAAGACCACTAAATGGTTTGTGAGTATCAAGTATGATGGGTGAAAGCAGAGACTACCTATATTCAAACTTTTTTTCTAGCATGGATTATAAATCCTAGAGTTGGTGTTAAATTGTAAATATCTATTTTTTTTGTTGATTAAAAGAGAATTATATGATAGCTTGTTACCATCCAAATAGGACAAACAGTGGTCTGAAATTTTTGAAAAAAAAAAAAAATACCCTAGCCATGTTTCTTATTTATCTAACTGTCAAAGAACCTACTATCTCCTTAAGAGATTTATAAATTGAAATGGGAATGGTTGTTTCCTTCTTTTCTTATGACCCAAAATTAATCCAACTCTTCTCTAACCATCAGCGACTGGAATGCCAGTTAGACTGATATCCTTATAATAGAAAGTTTCATTTGATTGATCGTCAGCTGGATAACTTAGATAAAATGCAATATGTTTTTATTCATCTTTTTGTTTAATAAAAACCTGTCTGGAATTTCTACTCCTTTGATATATGTTATATTCTAATGAAAAGCAATCAGCTGCAGTATTCACTCAATTCTGTGTTCTTGATTTCTTGATAACTTCTAAGCTTCCTTGCTTATTATCGTGCTGTTGAAATGCCTTCTTTTGTACTAAGTACTGATAAAAGCCATTTTTAAATGAAAATTTTGAAAACGTTGGGATTCTATTTTTCAGCCAAAGTAGGAGTAACCATTTTGGCTGCTTCTTCAAGTCAACCTGGAAAATTGCCATCTACCTCTGCCCAAAAAGGAACAAGAAAGGTAGATAAGAACTCATTTATGAAAACCTCATTTTGCCAAGATAGAATGCTTGGATCCTGTCCTATGTAACAGCAAGCCAGGTGAAATTTCTAAGAAGGGACTGGTATGATGCGTTTCTAGTTGGAGTGAAATTATTATGATAAGACTACAAAGCAGTGGTTTCAAGTAGTCTGCTAAGGCTTCCTTAGCCTTACTAGTGTACTTTCAGTCACTTAATATACTTTCAGTATACTTCAGTACACTGAAATTTCATCCCCAAATTTGTCAGTAAAATATATTAGCACTTTAACCATATGGTACCCTTTCTTCTACCAATGGTACAGTGATCCCTCACCTATTGCGGGAGTTACATTCCAGAGACCCCCGCAATAGGTGAAAATCTGCGAAGTAGCAGCATATTTATTTTATTATTTATATATATTTTAAAACTTTATAAACCCTTCCCACACTCCTATGAACCTTACCCACACTCTTATAAATACTTCATATGCTCTTAAACACTTTCTATTCTCTTAAATCTATATAATTTTAACAACATATAAAATTCTATATGGGTACTCACCAGTGAAGTATACAGTCATCCCTCACTATATCGAGGTTCACTTACTGCAGTGAATCTGTGATACAGTGAAGTGAACCACAATATAGCAAGGGATGATTGTATTTGAATATGGAACAGGAAACATACCTGAGAACACAAATTTTTTGAAGATGTATATTAATTAAAAAATAGTACATCTTCTGTCTTCTATTTTATTCCACAACTATTTAAAGCCAATCTCACTGATGAAGAAAGTATCTGCTTTTCAGAGGACATGAAGGGATACAGAAAGGACAAATGAGAAATAAAAGTTTGACATGATAAACGCAAATGAAATAAAGTCTCTTAAAGACCTGTATTATTGTATAGTTATAGATTAGAATTAAAACTTATGATACAACTGAAATACCTGAACATTTAAAAATATTGATATTGTTACATTTTCAACAAGGTTATAAGATTCTTACCTTATATTTTTAAAAATCTTCCACAGGATATAAGAATCACACATAATACACAAAAGATATTCAGTAATTACTTGGTGATTGACAAATTCTTCTTCATTTTCTATTTTTTTGAGCACTGGCTTTGAAGTAGGTGCTATGGGGGTTGAAAAGGGAGTAAGATATAGCCACTGTTCCTTAAGTTTTATGGTTGGCTCAAAACAAATAGAAGTGAAAGACACATATGCACTTGAAGCTTATATAGTATAATAGTAACATCTGTCTCTAAAGAAAATGTGAAGGCTATTCACAACAGTCAACATTTTTAATAGAGATTTTTATGAATATAGTGAAATTATATTTGTGTGTTATACAATGCATCATTAAATTTTATTAAAAATACATCAACACATTGACTTAATATTTGAGGAAAACATTCTCAATAATATCTGTACAAAATTAGAATTGCCAAAAGAAATGGAGGGAAGAGGGGGAAGGGTTTTCAGGAACAGCTATGAGGGGCACATGGACAAAACCAAAGTGGGGTGGGATCAAGGGTGGGAAGTATGGATGGTTTGGGTGGGAGTGAAATGGAGACAACTGTACTTGAGCAATAATAAAAAAAGTTAAACTGCTCCTGGTACCCAAAGCTAGGTAATAATAAGCTGTATAAATAACACAACAGTTTTCTTGCAGCTATATTAACTTTTTAGTTGGTTTTGTAATGTGATATTCAATAAATATTTATTAAATGGAAAATACATGGAACTTTATTACCCAAAGCAATGTCTAGATTCAACAAAATTCTTACTAAAATACCAGTGATATATTTCATGGATCTAGAACAAATATTTCAAAAATTTCTATGGAACAACATATGATCCCCAAAAGCCTCAGCAAACTTGAGAAAGAAGAAAGTTGGAGGTATTACAATACCTGATATCAAACAATACTATAAGGTCATTGTAATTTCAATAGCATGGTACTAGCATAAGAACATACAGATCAATGGAGCATAATAAGAACCCAGGAAAAAAAAAAATGTCTTATGTTCAACTAATAGATGACAAATGAAGCAAGAACATGTAAGGGAATAAAGACAGTCTCTTCAGTGAATGGCGTTGGGAAAATTGGACAGATAAATGGAAAGAAAGAAAGAGAAAGAAAGAGAGAAAGAAGGAGAGAAAGAAAGAAAGAAAGAAAGAAAGAAAGAAAGAAAGAAAGAAAGAAAGAGAGAAACTGGACCACCAACTTATAACATACACAAAAATTATTATTGATATCATTATTGTTATTAACTAAGGAGAGTATAATGTGTGGTGTTAAAGCCTCTTGACTCTCAGTCCCTTTAGAAAGAATATATATTCTGCGATTTTCTGCTGAGAAAGGGTGACAGTACTAATTTATTTACCCTGGCATTTTCTTGTGCACAAATGTCACCCCCTCCACCTAAAAAATATGCTCACTGGCATTTCTTGTAAATTGCTTCTTTCTCCAGCAGCTGAAGTGAGATCAAAGAACATGTATATCTAAGTCTAGACTATTTTTGATATTATAAGTGATGAATGGTCATTATACTTTTCTGTATAGAGGGCAAAGCAAAGAGTTGTTTAACACAGTTTATCCCAGGTTCTGAGAAGCTGTCCCCTGAGCCTTCTGATTGAGACCATCTTCATGGTCAGTCTGTAAGGCTCACCTGATTATGCCTTTTCATGCTTGGAACCTTTTATTGAAAGTCATCAGCACACAGCTCACCATTGGAGTCCTTGCTTATTAGACACATCCCCTGATTTTTACAGTTTAGGCTTTATTAATACGTTCTGTAGTTATCTAAGAAAATTTTGCCATTTCACTTATACTTTTCCACATGCTGTTTTCTTTGCCAAATGTACTATTGCTACTTTGCCCTGTGAGAATATCCACTTATTCTTAGAGAACAGGTTAAAAGAGTCACCTACTTTATGGAGTGTTCCCTACTTCTCATATACACAGAGGTACCCTGCCTTGTACTTGCTTCTGTTATGGAACTATCCTTTTGTTCTGGTTGGAGAAGAATTTCCTGATGCTGAAGAAAAAACTAAGAATGAGTCTTTTGCTCCAATTAAAGAGAGAAAGAACAGAGACTCATATTTTAAGAGCAAGTCAGAAAAAAGGCAACTCCCACCTCCCATCTTTGTCTACTCAGAGGGGAGGAAGGGTAAAGTTCCCCACCACTCTGGATAAGTACATGCTGATATTGGACAGAATGGTGTTCAGGCAGGAAAGGGGCAGCTCTTCTATTAGCACATTCCTACATCTTGTCCTCAGAATAGAATTGTACAGCACTAGCCAGGGCAGAAAGGTATCATGCTGTGTTGTTACTTCTGGGAGAGGGGCACCGGACTCTTTCCTCTCTGAAACTGATGATAATTGTTGCTCTTATTGGGAGCAGAGAGGGCTTTTGGAGATGTGCACATGTGTGTAAAGTATCCAGAAGTCCTCTTATAATATATCATCAAAAATATCATCCTCTTATGAAACAGTCATAGAATTTGCAGCTAAATTCAAATTATCTTATTCTAACTAAATAGTTATTTTAATAATGTAGAACCTCAATAGGTTTCAGCTATTATGCATTAGAAGACTGTCTTTTGACCAAGGAAAAAGATGCTTGAAGTAGCATTTTCTAGGAGGCCCTGGATATTGCGGGGAGTTTTCCCTTGTAGAGAAACTGTGGATATCTTTATCTCCAGTTGGACTGTGTATCTCCTTCAGTGTCTGAACTGCATTTCTATAATGCCACCCCTGATGATAATGCTAATTTTCTGGCAAAAGATGTTTCATTTTATTCAAGAGTTGGATTTCTTTCAAATCCCAGAGGGCTATGGATACTTCTGGGAAACCATTTCAATATATCTCAAGCATTGCACTACACTGCTATTAAGAAGGCCAGGTGTGATCCGGGTTAAGTATTCTGCAATCCAGTGAAGTCACCTCTGAGAGAATGTACACTCTTTTTCTAAAACTCTCTGAGAGAATGCACACTTTTTTTCTGACCTCTCAGCTTTTACACTTCATCTTGGCAGCCAAGAGTTTTACTGAGAATAAATATAGAGTTACACGCCTCCTGAGTTTCTGTGGTAAAAGTCAAAAACTAAGTGTATCCAGTTGTTAGAAATAATGATGGATTTCTGCATTAAGCAATGATGAACCTCAAATGATTTTATTGTCATGTGAATTATTTAGGTTAAATCCCAATTTCACCTATTTGAAAAGGTACAATGGAGAAAGCCCTCCCATAATTTAACCTTGAGAGCTGAAAGCAACTTGAGAAATCTCCATTCTACAACCAATTACCTCTCTAGTTGCAAGAAATATATTTACCTGCCACTGCCTCACAAGTGGTATACCAATGTGCCAAGTAGGATTCTTTTAGTCTACCTAAAACCCTGGTTAAATGACCCTTAGCTCAATAGTATACACCCAAGCTGGCAAAAGAGTGAGATTATTTCTATAATCATGTTTTTAAAGTTCAAAAATAATTTGTCTAGTCCTATGTGTGAAATAAGCCAATAAGGAAAGGTGGAATATCAAGAACATGGCTACAGTTTGAGCCCTGGCTGGGGTGGCTCTGTGGATTGAGCACTGGCCTATGAACCAAAGGGCTGCTGGTTCAGTTTCCAGTTGGCATACATGCCTGGGTTGTGGGCCAGGTCCCTAGTAGGGGGCACTTGAGAGGCAACCACACATTGATGTTTCTCTCCCTTTTTCTCTCTCCCATCCACTCTCTAAAAAGAAATAAAATCGTTTTTTAAAAGAAAAAAATATATATGAGAAAATGTTAGTTAAAAAAAAGAACATTGCTATAGTTTGAAATGGGTGGTCTTAGAAAATTTAATGAGAAGAGTGATATTTGAACAGAGATTTAAAGAAGATGAGGAAAATTATGCAGATATTTAGGTGCTGGGATATGTTTCCAGCAGAAGAAAGACCAAGTGCAAAAAGCATCTGAAGTTGAAAAGTTTTTCAGGTTGACAAAGAGGCCAGGAAGGCTGTAGGATATTAGAGGAAGGGTAAATTGTAGAGCAGAAAATGAAGAGGTAATGGAGTCAAATTATGTACATGATTATAAGGTTTTTGGCTGTTTTTTTTTTTTTAATGCACCATTAAAGTTTGGGGGCATGGGAGTAACACATTATCTCACATTTAAGATGGGTAATACTGGCTTCTAAATAGAGAATAAGAGTACGGGCAAGAATAGAAGTGAGGAGACTTTTTAAGAGATGTTTTTTTCCACATTGTTTTATTGTTCAAGTACTGTCGTTTCCATTTTCACCCCACTACTCTCCCCTACCCCAAGCATAACCACTTCCCACCCTTTATCCTACCCTCTTTGGCTTTGTCCATGTGTCCTTTATACATATTCCTGACAGCTCTTTCCCCTTTTCCCCCATTATTCCATCCTACCTCCCCTTTGGTTACTGTCATTGTGTTCTTAATTTCAATGTTTCTGTTTATATTTTTCTTGCTTGTTTGTTCTGTTGATTAGGTTCCATTTATAAGGGAGATCATACAGTATTTGTCTTTCACCACCTGGCTGATTTCACTTAGCATAAAGCTCTCCAGTTGCATCCATGCTGTTGCAAAGGGTAGGAGTTCCTTTTTACTTTCTACTGTGTAGTGTTCCATTGTGTAAATGTACCGTAGTTTTTGATCCACTCATTTACTGATGGGCACTTAGGTTGCTTCCAGCAATTGCCTCTTGTGAATTGTGCTGCTGTGAACATTGGGGTGCATAGGTTCTTTTGAATTGGTGTTTAGGGATTCTTAAAGTATAGTCCCAGCAGTGGAATTGCTGGGTCTAAAGGCAGTTACATTTTTAGTTTTCTGAGGAAATTCCATACTGATTTCCAAAATGGATGCACCAGTCTGCATTCTCACCAACAGCACACTGTGGTTCTCTTTTCTCCACAACCTCACCAGCACTTGTTGTTTGTTGATTTGGTTATGATGGCAGTTCTGACTGGTGTGAAGTGGTATCTCACTGCAGTTTTAATTTGCATCTCTGTGATGGCTAGTGATGCTGAGCGTCCTTTCATATATCTCTGGGCCCTCTGTATGTCCTTCTTGGAGAAGTGTCTATTCATGACTTGTGCCCATTTTTTCATTGGATTGGATTGTTTTTCTTCCTGGAATGGAGTCATGTGATTTCTTTACATATAGTGGAGATCAAACCCTTGTCTGAGGTATCTTTGGCAAATATATTTTCCCATATGGTTGGTTCTCTTTTCATTTTGCCAAAATTTTCTTTAGCCATGCAGAAGCTTTTTATTTTGATAGAGTGTCATTTCTTTATTCTTTCCTTTATGTCCGTTGCTCTAAGTGACATATCAGTGAAAATATTGTCACATGGAATATCTGAGATTTTCCTCTCTATGTTCTCCTCTAGAACTTTTCTGGTGTCCCAACTTATATTTAAGTCATTTATCCATCTTGATTTATTTTTGTGTATAGTGTAAGTTGGTGATCGAGTTTCTTTCTTTCTTTCTTTCTTTCTTTCTTTCTCTCTTTCTTTCTTTCTTTCTTTTTCTTTCTTTTCTTCTTTTTTTTTTTTTTTTGCATGTAGCTGTCCAGATCTCCCAACACCATTTGTTGAAGAGGTTATTTTTACTGCATTTTATTCTACTACCCCCTTTGTCAAATATTAATTGACCATAGAGACTTGGGTTTATTTCTGGGCTCTCTACTCTGTTCCACTGATCTATGTGTCTGTTCTAATGCCAGTACCAGGCTGTTTTGATTACAATGGCCTTGTAATACAGTTTGATATTAGGTATTGTGATCCCTTCTACTTTGTTCTTCCTTCTCAAAATTGCTGCAGCTATTCAGGGTCATTTATGGTTCCATATAAATTTTTGAATTGTTTGTCCTATATCTGTGAAGTATGCCACTGGTATTTTAATATGAATTGTGTTGATTCTATAAATCGTTTTGGGTAGTATGGACATTTTCATGATGTTAATCACTTCAATCAGTGAACGTGGTACATGTTTCCAATTTTTGTGTCTTCCTTAATTCCTTTCTTTAGTGTTGTGTAGTTTTCTGAGTTCAAGTCTTTTACGTCCTTGTGTAGGTTTATTCCTAGATACTTTATTTTTATTGTTCCTATATCAAATGGGATTTTCCCCTAATTTCTATTTCTGATACTTCATTGTTGGTGCACAAACATACCTTTGATTTCTAAACATTGAATTTGTATCCCACCATTTTGCCAAATTCACTTATTAGGTCAAGCAGTTTTTTGGTGGAGTCTATAGGATTTTCTATGTATACTGTCACATCATCTGCAAATAATTACACTTTTGCTTCCTCCTTTCCAATCTAGATGCCTTTTATTTCTCTTTCTTGTCTGATTGCTGTGGCTAGGACTTCCAATACTATGTTGAATAGAAGTGGTGGAAGCGGACATCCTTGTCTTATTCCTGACATTAGTGGGAAAGCGTTTAGTTTTTCCCATTGATTATGATGTTGGCTGTAGGCCTTTCATATATGACCTTTATTATGTTGAGGAATGCTCCCTCTATTCCCATTTTGCTGAGTATCTTTATCATAAATGGGTGCTGTACCTGATCAAATGCTTTTTCCACATCTATTGATATGACCATGTGATTTTTGTCTTTCCTTTTGTTTATGTGATATATTATGTTTATTGATTTGTGAATATTATACCATCCTTGTATCCCTGGGATGAATCCCACTTGATCATGGTGTATGATCTTTTCAATGTATTGCTGAATGCTGTTTGCCAATATTTTGTTGAGGATTTTAGTGTCGACATTCATCAGCAATACTGGTCTGTAGTTTTCTTTCTTAGTTGTGTCTTTATCTGGTTTTAGGTTTGGGATGATGCTGGCTTCATAGAAAAGAGTCTGGGAGTCTTCTATCTTCTTGGATTTTTTGGAATAGCTTGTGAAGGATAGGGGTTAACTCTTCCTTAAATGTTTTGTAAAATTCTCCCGTGAAACCCTCCAGTTCAGGGCTTTTGTTTGCTGGGAGTTTTTTGATTACTGCTTAATTTCATCTGATATTATTAGTCTGTTCAAGCTTTCTGCTTCTTCTTCATTCAGCTTTGAAAGATATTTTTCCAGAAATTTGTCCATATCCTCTAGATTTTAAGAGACTTTTAAAAATATGTTTTTAAAAGTAATTTAATTAAGAGTGGTGGTGACTGGCACCAGAAGAGTACCTAGTAATGAACTGGTGAGAAAAGGTCAGATTCTGTGTATATCTTGAAAACAGAGAAAATAGCATTTGCCAATGGATTAGATGTAGGATAGAGAAAAAAGGAGGACAGAACAGGAGAGGAGAGGAGAAGAGAGGACTGGGGAGGGGAGGGGAGGGAAAGAGAGAGGAGAGGAGAGAGATATGAACCTGAACAATTAGAAGAATGTAGCTTCCTTTAATGCAAGTGAGGAAGTTTGTGAGTGAAACAGGCTTGGGTGGGTATGAGCAGACATGATTTTTGGACATGTTTTGCCTGAGATGTGTGTTCTATATACAAGTTGAGATTTTGAGTAAGTAATTGAATGTACCAATTTTAGCTGAGAGGTAAAGTTAGGGATGGATATAAAATTTCTCCACTCTAAATTATTGTTAAATTTTGGATATTTTATTCTATAGCAGTGCAGAATAAATAGTGCTCTGGTGAGATATCTTTGGGGACTTTACTCATTGATCTGTAGCCTTCCACATCATATTGGAGAACTGAGGGCTATATGACATTGAAAAATTGGTGGGGCATTATAGATATTTACCATAGAAATCAGGGAACACAATCACATGAATATATTCTAAGTGAAATGTGCACAGCAGAGGCAATGCAGCTTAGTGAACAGAGGAAACTTGATTCAAATCCCTGGTCCTCTGCTTTCTGGGACTATGAACCTCAATTTCCTCATCTGAAGATCGTAAGTTATATTACCTTGCTTATAATATTATTGTGTTAAATTTTATATGAGCATCTAAGCATAATATTTAGCACAAAGGGGCACCCCATAAAAAAGAAATTACACAAATTTTGACCTATCTCAAAGTAATAGAAAACAAATACTAATGGTATTAGCTTTACTTAATAGCCTGCATTGGTCCTGGTGATGAGTAATGGTGTAGAAATATATCCAGAGACTTCCATTTTGTTATTGGTTACAGATGAAATGTATTGATAGGGGTGGAATAAAGGTTGATGGTGAATTTATAAATTATTATTTGTATGGTGATGTTTCCTTCTTTTTCATTTTTATTTATCATTTATATATTTACTTAAACTAATATATTTTTGTTATTTATCTTTCTTTTTCTATTTTTCAATATACATTCAATGTTATTCTGTATCAGTTTCAGATGTACAGCATAGTAGTTAGACAATCATATTCTTTACAGAGTGGTCCACCTGACATTTCAAGAATCCACCTCACCCCATGCATAATTACAATGACACCATTGATTATATTCTCTATTCTGTAATTTACATCTCTGTGAATGAATATTCTGTATCTACCAGTTTGTATTCCTTAGTCCATTTATCTTTGTAACCAGAATCAAAATATCCCTTCCCTCTGTCAAGCATCAGTTTATTATCTATCTCTATGGGTGTTTCTATTTAAACTGATATGCCATACTTTGCCATGTTTAATGTGCACCCACAGTTTTGTGTGCATTATACATAGGATTACTATGCCCATTATTATATCCATGGTATGTAATCATTATACCCATGTATAATGAGCAAAAATAAGGAGAAATAGGAGCATCCTTATTTTGCCCTCATAAATTTGGGCAAAAAGTGCATATTATACATGGTAAAATATGGCATTTTTAAATAAGTAATACATACAAATGAAACAAATTCAACAAGTACATAAAGATATAGTAAAAATTACTTTAGTTACATTCACCTTTCCCTCTTACTATCCGTCATTTTTCCTAAGACAGTTATTGTTGCCACTACTGTCTGTGATTATTTATCATTGCATAAATCTGTGAGCATAGATGATAAGTTCCTGGAAATATACTTGCTATTTCTAAGAGCATATGTGCAATTAAAAGTTATTGATAGATATTGCCAAGTTATTCTCCCTTGATTGCACCAATTCACAGTTCCACCAACAGTTATGATATTGACTCTTTCCCTACAACCTTATCAACAAGAATACAGTTTTTAACCTGATTTTTGTACTAACTGTCAGATGAAGCTAATATTTCACTTTTTGTTACTATTTTGTTACTATTTTATAGTGAAGCAACTTTAAAAACTATTTCACATAAATGGCAACATATCACAGAAATTTGAAGTATCAAACTGCTCTCTTGAAATGAAGGCTAATTATGTGCAGTTGTTAGTAGCAAAAAAAAATAAATTTATACAGTTGTTGCTCTGAGAGCAACAAGTTTTTATCTTATTACTTGCTGTGCATATTTGCAAATGTCAAAATATCCTTAGTCTTTATTATTTCACTAAGAACATTTTAAAATGTCTTATTTTACATAAAATATGTATACAGACAGATGAAAGATACATTTCTGCATAAACAATAATAAAAATGTGTTGAAAATTCATGTTGGTTTAAACAAATATTTGATAAATTTAGATGGTAAATGTGGTGCTGAGACAAAAAAATATGGCCCAAATGAAAGCACAGATCAAAGCTCCAAAAATAGAACTATGCGATGAAGAGATGGCCACCATCACAGGTGGAGTTCAAAACACTGGAAATCAGGATGCTCACAGAAATGGTTGAGTATTGTTGCAAAATAGAGGGAAAAGTGAAAACTATGCACAGTGAAATAAGGGAAGATATACAGGGAACCAATAGTGAAGAGAAGGAAACTGGGACTCAAATCAATGATTTGGAGCAGAAAGAAGAAATAAACATTCAACCAGAACAGAATGAAGAAATGAGAATTCAAAAAAATGAGGAGAGGATTAGGAACCTCCAGGAAAACTTCAAATGTTCCAACATCTAAATTACAGGGCTACTAGAAGGAGAAGAGGAAGAGCAAGAAATTGAAAACTTATTTGAAAAATAATGAAGAAGAACTTCCCCAATCTGACAAAGGAAATAGACTTCCAGGAAGTCCAGGAAGCTCAGAGAGTCCCATAGAAGCTGCACCCAAGGAAGTACACACCAAGGCACATCCTAATTACATTAGCCAAGATTAAAGATAAGGAGAGATCTTAAAAGCAGCAAGAGAAAGGGAGACAGTTACGTACAAAGAAGTGCTGCTAAGACGATCAGCTGATTTCTCAAAAGAAACCTTCCATGCAAGAAGGGACTGGAAAGAAGTATTTGAAATCATGATAGGCGAGGACCTATATCCAAGATTACTTCATCCAGCCAAGCTATCATTTGTAATGGAAGGACAGATAAAGTGCTTCCCAGATAATGTCAAGTTAAAGGAGTTCATCATCACCAAGCCCTTATTATATGAAATGTTAAAGGGACTTATCTAAGTAAAAGATGATGAAAAACTAGGAAAAGTGAAATGACAACAAACTCACAACTGTTAACAACCAAACCTTAAAAAGATCCCAAAACAAACTAAGCAAACAACTAGAACAAGAACAGAATCACAGAAATGGATATCACTTGGAGGGTTATCAGCAGGGAAGGGGAGCAGGGAGAATGGGGGAAAAGATATAGGGATTAAGAAGCACAAATGGTAGGTACAAAATAAACAGGGGGAGGTTAATAATAGTATAGGAAATGGAGAAGCCAAAGAACTTACATGTATGACCCATGGACATGAACTAAGAGGGGCAGAATGCTAGTGGTAAGCAAGGTGTATGGCAGAGGGGAATAAAAGGGTGAAAAAAATTGGACAACTGTAATTGATTAAATATATTTAACAATAAAGTAAAAGGATAATGAAGAAAAATAATAGATTGTAAATGTGTATCCAAACATATTTTGAACTTTTTAAAAAAGTTAAAGATCATATGAAAAAAATTTGGGGCCATATTTATTAAACTGCATTCAGTGTAAATGCTGCACAAAAGTCATATCATTGCCTTGTGGCATTGAAGACTTCTCAATGTCAGGAGGAATTGTTTCTGTGAAGCAGAGATTCCCAGAATCTCTGAAAACAGAATTTCAGAGAGGGAAAATTAAAAATTCCTATGCTTCTATTAATATAAATGGGAATGGGGGCATATAGTCTGCAGAAGAAAAAATTTTCCAGTTCAGAAAGATTTTTCCTTTAAAAAAAAAACTGTTAGAAACATCCATCAGCTGCAAAGCCTAATACAGGGTGGGGTAAAATTGGTTCACAGTTGTTCGTATGGGAAAAGATATGCAGGTTTTGATTATCAAAATAGATTTATTATCTCAGATTCACATACTCACAAGTGTAAACTTACTTTTGCCTCATATGTATGCACTAGGCAGTAAATAAATATTTGTTAAATAAATGAAAATACTAAATACAGAAAAGAAATAAAGACGTTGTGGAGTACTTTGGCCAAACTACTTAAATGCTCTGACCTTCAGTTTCCTCATGTGCAAAATGGAGGTAATAGCATTACTTACTACAAGAATGGCTGTGAGCATCCCATTCTATAATGGAGACAAAATGCATTGCAACTTACCAAGCACATAGTGAAAGCTCAGTAAATATTTACTGTTATGATGTTGATTTTATTGTAAGGAATTTCACATCTTTCATTATTACTTTCACCCAATAATCAGAGCTTTGAAAAAAATTTTTCCCTTAAGGAAAACCAGAAAATTTTCATTTGCATTGCCAGATTCTTTAGTGTCTTGGTTAAGATTGGTTGCCAAACTAGAACCTTGAATATTAAATCATTTAGTCACTAGCTACCACTTTATCTAGACCCGTATCAGTAGTGTCTGAAGAAGTTACATTATAATGTGAATTTCACTCAAAATTGACTTGAAGCTTATGTGTATATATTACACATGTCAGTGCACTTATAAATTTCCTAAATACTTTCTTTCATGGACTTTGACTATTTAACCCTTCTAGAAATCTAGGAATATATAAAATAAAATATAAGCATACTAAGCCACATAACTAATTGATTATAAATTTATTAATAAGAAGAATGGCATATAGCAAACATAAAATAAGCCTTTCACTAGGAAGTCCAAATTCTTTATGATTCCAAAATTCTAACCATGTATTTGACAAGGCAGAACTATATTTAATTCATCAGAAATTGAGGGCATTTTTGTACACCAACAATGAAATACCAGAAACAGAAATCAGGGGAAAAAATCCTATTTACTATAGCAACAGGAAAAATAAAGTACCTAGGATTAAACCTAACCAAGGAGGTAAAAGACCTGTACTCAGAAAACTACACAACACTGCAGAAAGAAGTTAAGGAAGACAAATAAATGGAAGCATATGCCATGTTTATGGATTGGAAGAATTAACATCATCAAAATGTCTGTATTACCCAAAAGATTCAATATAATCTCTGTTAAAATACCAATGACATGTTTCACAGATATAGAACAAACATTTTAGAAATTCATATGGAACTATAAAGGACTCTCAATAGCCATAGAAATTTTGAGAAAGAAGAACAAAGTAGGAGGGATCTCAATACCTAATATCAAACTGTATTACAAGGCCACTGTAATCAAAACAGCCTGGTACTGGCATTAGAACAGACACATAGATCAATGGAACAGAATAGAGAGCTCAGGAAAAAAACCCAGTGTCTATGGTGAATTAATATTTGACAAAGAGGGCAGAAGCATAAAATGCAATAAAAATAGCCTCTTTAACAAATGGTGTTGGGAGAGCTGGACAGCTATGTGCAAAAAAAATGAAACTCAATCACCAACTTACACCATACACAAAAATAAATCAAGATGGATAAATGACTTAAATATATGTTACAGCACCAGAAAAGTTCTAGAAGAGAACATAGGGAGGAAAATCTCAAATATTCTATGCAGCAATATTTTCACCGATTTCCCTAAAGTAAGGAACATAATGGAAAGAATAAAGAAATGACTCTTCATCAAAATAAAAAGCTTCTGCATGGCTAAAGAAAACATCGGCAAAATGAAAAGGGAACCAACCATATGGGAAAATATATTTGCCAATGATACCTCAGACAAGGGTTTGATATCCACAATATATAAAGAACTCATGTGAGTCCACTCCAGGAAGGAAACCAATCCAATTAAAAAATTGGCAAAGGACCTGAACAGACACTTCTCCAAGGAGGACATGCAGAGGGCCCAGAGACGTATGAAAAGATGCTTGGCGTCACTAGCCATCAGAGAGATGCAAATTAAAACCACAGTGAGATACCACTTTACACCAGTGAAAATGGCCGTCATAACCAAATCAACAAACAACAAGTGTTGGTGAGGTTGCGGAGAAAAGGGAACCATAGTGCACTGTTGGTGGGAATGCAGACTGGTGCACCCATTTTGGAAAACAGTGTGGAATTTTCCCAGAACACTAAAAGTGGAACTGCCTTTTGACCCAGCAATTCCACTGCTAGGACTATATCCTAAGAACCCTGAAACACCAATTGAAAAGAACCTATGCACACAATGTTCATAGCAGCACAATTTTCACAGCCAAGTGTGGGAGGCAACCTAAGTGCCCATCAGTAAATGAGTGGATCAAAAAACTATAGTATACATTTACACAATGTAATATTATGCTGCAGAAAAAAAGAGGGAAATCCCTACATTTCCTGGCTGGATGGGTGGAACTAGAGAGCATTATGCTAAGTGAAATCAGCCCGGCAATCAATGACGAATACCATATGATCTCACCTACAAGTGGAAACTAATCAACAAAACAAACAAGGAAGCAAAATAGAACCAGAGACACTGAAATAAAGAACAAACTGACAGTAATTAGAGGGGAGGGAAAAAGGGGATAACATGGGAAAGAAGGGGAAGGGTCATCAAAGAACATGTATAAAGGACCCATGAACAAAGCCAAAGGGGGTAGGATCGAGGGTGGGAGGGGGATGGATGGGGTTGGGGAGAGTGATGAGGGGAAAATGGAGACAACTGTACTTAAAAACAATTTAAAATAATTGTATTTAATACATCAGCTGTAGAATCTTGGCAGGCATGATTATGTCTTAATTTGCAAGACCTGTATTTCAGATAGTCTATGTTAGTGGTACCAAAACCAAAATAATATCCCAAAGATGAGAGTCTGACAAACTTCTCTGGTTGGCCAAGAAATTAGAAAAGTTGAAACAATGTGGTATGCTCTGCAATAAAGTTAAATGTCATCAATTTTTATTAAAAAATTGAGATTTCTTATATGATTTTTATGGTTGAATCTATATTACAAAAGGAAATAATTATGATAGTAGATAATAGTAACCAATACATATCAACCCCCCCCAAAGTTGATTACTGCATGTGTGTCCTCTAGCATTTTTTTTTCCTTAGCTGGCTAGAGTGTAAGTTCTAATATTTCTTGGGTCAGGCTTTCCAGTCAGGTGTCTGATGATCACCACTTTCTATGGTATGATATTCTTTTAGGAACATGCTACATTTATATTATTATTTGAATTGCACCAAATTCACCCCTTCAATGAATCTCTCTCTCTCAGTGCACACACTCCATGCATATGTATAAGTATCATATCAATGCTATAATATGTAATGACTGGGTATTTGATTACTACTTCAGAGCACTGCATCTAATTTGATCTCTTTTCTTAATTTGAACCCTTTCCATTGTTGTCTTTTAGATTATCTTCTATTCCTGCTAACTCGTTCTAATAAAGCAAAGAAATGTTTTACAGATGTACAGATGAAGGATATTAGAAAGCTAAAAAACAGTGTCACTATCAGAGACCTAACAGTATGTGTTTTATATTCACCAGGAAATAAAACAGAAAAAAAAGCAAAGAATGAAAAGTACCCAAATTAGAAATACATCTTAACTGAACCCTGCAAAAGTACTATAGAGTTTGAGCTATTTTTCTTAAGAAGAATGAAACCTACACATCATTGAGCTCCACATTTGGGGGAAAGTTCTAGCCCACAGATTTTCAGCACTTGAATTGGCTTAAAGGGAATTGTCTTACGTGCTTGATGGTTTGACAGATTCTGGAAGCTGCTGGATATTCTGGCTCAGTGGAGTAGAACACCATAGGCTGAAACTGATTCATGATCCACTTAAGTGGAGAAGGAAAGAGTTTTTACCCAGGGGAATTATGTTTTCCTCTAACATTTTGTCCTGGGGTGGCTTGGAATATTTTCACAAAACATTCCTAAGTAGAAACATTTTGCCCATGCTTCCAGTTTAGTGGTTGATGTCTTTGTGGGAAAAGCTACAGACAAAAAACTGTTAATTTGGGGGCTTGCCTTCAAAGTCTAACTTTGTTGTTGTTGTTTAGTAGTCACTTAAAGTATTCTAAAATAAGATTTACAAGTCTAGAAAAATATCTTTGTCTCTTTTCCATGTTATTAAACTACAAGGGAATTCAAGAAGTCTACAAAAATGCTTCGACTTTTGTAGAATAGTTTGCAAAATGCTTTTATGTTATAAAAACATTGCCTTACATCCCAAGAAGAGCTCTCTGACTCCAAGTTTTGGATCTTCCTGTGAGAACTCATTGCCTCTTTTACTTCTTTTTTTCTAAAATATTTCTGTCCCTATGTATTTTACTTACCCATCCTGACTTGATGATACAGTTGAAAAAATTTTGAGGAAGTCAAACTCCTTAATTATTTGCTGTACATGTTAAAACTTTTTAAACATATTTATTTAGATATTTCTTTCTTTAGATATGATTATCTTTCACCTTTTGATTCCTTTCCTGTTGTTTAGAGAGAAAAATCCTGGTTCATGAAAGTCACTGAGAGATAATTATCTATGTGTAATTGTTGGTAATGGCTTGGAATGTTCTGGAGAGTTTGTGGATTATGGCTTGTCATCACATTAGAATCTGTCTCATGGGGTTCTATCATGCTCTTTGAAAAACAATGTGCAAAGTAGTAGGAAACTACCAGGACTTTTAACTTAAAATGACCCAAGTTGCTTATTCTGGATTCTGCCTGATATTTTTCATTTTTAATATGAAAATGGATTTATGATTTAAATTTTATTTGGTGAGGTTTTCCTGATGAAAAACTGAGGTTTATTCTGTCTATTCTTTATTTCTATGCTTGCCCCCTTTTTAATACTAGAAAGTTCAAATAATTAGAATGCAAAGAATCACCTCCTCCAGAAAACCTTTTAGATGAGGCCAGCAATTTCATTCTCCTGTTTTGCCCATAGTTTGTACTATCATATATTAGCTTTTGTTTTCTAGTTAACATATTTATACCTTGTGCATTTTCTACCCTCTCCCACCCAAAGTCCACTCTGCACTTAAGTTGTCAGGATATGGCCTCTACTTTGATTCTCCTAATAGTTATTGTAACTGAGTTTTCCAAATTTTTGGCTTGGCAAGATTCAGAGAATATAAATAGGGATAGTAAAACTTCAAAATGTATTACATGTACCATAGTAAAGTTCAATATAAGAGACTACAGCATCAGAGAGGTAAATAAAATCCTCAGATACTCCCCCAATTCTCTTAACCTAGAAATTCCATTTTGCCCAAGCACAATATTAAAAATTCTGTTTTATTGTAAATTCAGTGACCATGTGGAAAAGTGCATAAAGTAAATGATATTCATGCAAAGCGTACATCTATGTCACTGCCACCTAGGTTAAGAAATAGAACATTGCCAGAACACCAGAAAATCTCAGCACAAGCCATGCCAATTATGCTGATTTTTATGCTGTCCACTTCCTAGCTTTCCTTTACATTTTACCTCAATTATGTAGGCTGTAGTGGATACTGTTAGTCGTCTACCCTGCCTCTCACATCTCTATTAACAGACGATTTGAGTTTTCCAGGGCAAAAACTAGCCGCTGCCTACTTATTTGGAGAATTGCTCTTGGCCAAATGGAATTGCTACCAGGGAGCGAGCCTTCTTTTTCTCTGACGCCTCAGACTGATGGACTGAACTGACACAATGGCACAAAAGGCCCACTGGGTTAGTCAGGGTGGAACTCCCTGTGTTGCTCCAGTACTTCACCTTGAGATCAGACCAAAGCTAGTTTCTTGCTGAGGCCTCATTCTTGCATGCTTCTTTCCTCCGCCTTACCTTACTTTCCTTACTTCCCCTGCTCTTGGTAATACTCCTCCAGTAAATGAATCATCTGAACAAGAATCCCTGTCTCCTCATTATACAGAGTTGGGGCTAAGACACTTCCAATATTAGCTTCCTATTGCTATAAAGCAAATTACAACAGACTTCATGCCTTAAAACAGCATACATTTATTATGTCACATTTCTGTGGGTCAAGAGAATCCAGGCATGGCTCAGCTAGGTCCTCTGGGAGACTGCATTCAAGATGTCAGCTGGGGTGGCGGGTCTAATCAGAATGTTTGATCTTCCTAGCTCACTCATGTTGTGGGCAGAATTCATTTCCTTTCAGTAGGAATGGGGGCTTCATTTTCTTGCTGGCTGTCAGTTTGCTAAAATGCTTGTCGGAATGGAACTGGAAATCCCTTCCATATAGATCCCCTACCATAGTCACCTGCTTTATCAAAACCAACAGGAAAGAGAGAGCCACTGTCTTATGTAACACAATCATATTCATACATAATCATGTACATCCCATCACTTTGCTGTATCCTATCGATTAAAAGAGAGTCACAAGTCCTTCCTACATTGCAGAGGAGGGGGTCGTGCAGGAGCATGAACATCAGGAGGTGATGATTATAGGGTCTACGTCAGGAATTTTCCTGTCAATTAAGACTCAGCCAATTAAAACTAGTTTTGCCTATTTTTGAATTTTATGTATTTAAGATCATACACCTTGTATTTTTTGTGCTGATTTTATTTCTCCCAATCATTTTTGTTCATATGAATACCCAAAATTTCTAAAATCATTTATTTTATTTTTAAGATTCATCTGTGTTTTGTATGTGGTTGCAGTTTACTAATTTTAATTTATTTGTAATATTCTATTTATTGAAAACCAATAAATTATATTTGATTCTACTATTGTTCGATATAGTGTTGGTTTTGATTATTTTCATTTTTTGTTATTGAACTGTTATAAATATAATTGTGCAAGTGTCCAGATGCACATACATCTTTTCTATGGGACCATGCTTCTTGAAATTTATTAGCATGCTTAAGAATCATCTGATGGACTTGTTAAAACCCATATGGACCCAACCCTAGAGTTTTTGTATCAGAAGGTCTTGAGGGGAATTGCATCCCTATATGTTCTCAGGCGATGCTGATGCTGTGGATCTCCAGTACACACACTTGAGGAAACCACTGCTATGGAATGCATTCTTAGGTGTGGAATTGGTAGGTACTGGTATTTGTTAATACATATATCTGGTAAATTCAACATTTTTCCCTCATGTAGACCATTTCTCTAATAATTCTATTTGTCTTAAAATTTGTTTTGTTTAATATCCCTACATTTATTATAGCTTTGTGGGGGATCGATTTATTGTTTTAAAATAATTTTACTTCCAAGCTTTCTGTAAACTCCAATTTCATGAGCTTATAGCTAGTTATTATTTTTTATTTATTTAAAAAAAAGATTTTATTTATTTATTTTTAGAGAGAGGGAATGAAACATCAATGTGTGGTTGGTTGCCTCTCATACACCCCTACTGGGGACCTGGCCCGGAACCCAAGCATGTGTCCTGACTGGGAATTGAACTGATGACACTTTGGTCTGCAGGCCCATGCTCAATCCACTGGGCTACACCAGCCAGGTCATAGTTATTATTTTTTAAATCAACATAACAATCATTTCTTTTTAACTTTGCAATGTAGTTATAGTTAATGCAATTACTAGAATATTTGGGTTTAAGTTTATTATATTTTTATGTGATTAATGATTGCTTTGCCTATTCTATATTTACTTTTTTTCTTTGTTGTTATACATGCAGGCACATATTACATGCATACAAACATAAAAGCATACATATCCACAATAAATGTACACAATCATACATACTTAAGAATTTAGAAATTATAAATTTTTAAAAATATTTTTAAATATTTATTTTTAGAGAGAGTGGAAGGGAGAAAAAGAGGGAGAGGAACATCAATGTATGGTGGCCTCTCATGTGCCTCCTACTGGGGACCTGGCTCATACACCAGGCATGTGCCCTGACTGGGAATCGAACCAGTGACTCTTTGGTTCCGAGGCCAACACTCAAACCACTGAGTCATACCAGCCAGGGCTGGAAATTATAATTTTTTAACATGTCTATTAATGGGTGTACCCTAAATATAAAAAATATGCACCTATAATTTATCAAATACTACTAATCATCTTTATCTGAATTGTTCTTTTGGAAAGTACAAGGAGTTTAGAAAACTCTTTTTTCAATTATCCCCTCCCAATTTATATGCTGTTATTCTATGTTTTAATTCTATTTCTCTCTTTATATTTAGCTATATTATTTTGGTTATTCTGTTACAGTTGCTCAATTTTTTTCTCCCCTTTATTCACCTCAGTCCTGTACCCCCTTCCCACCAGTATTTCCCTCCCCGCTTAGTTCATGTCCATGGGTCATATATATAAGTTCTTTGGCTTCTCCATTTCCTATACTATTATTAAACTCCCCCTGTCTATTTTGTAACTACCATTTATACTTCTTATTCTCTGTACCTTTTCCCTCCATTCTCCCCACTCTATTGCCATGCTGATAACCCTCCATGTGATCTCCATTTTTGTTATTCTGTTCCTGTTCTAGGTGTTTGCTTAGTTTGTTGTTTTGTTTTTTTAGGTTCAGTTGTTGATAGTTGTGAGTTTATTATCATTTTACTGTCATAGTTTTTTATCTTCTTCTATTTCTTAGATAAGTCCCTTTAACATTTCATATAATAAGGGCTTGGTGATGATGAACTCCTTTAACTTGACCTTATCTGAGAAGCACGTTATCTGCCCTTTCATTCTAATGATAGTTTTTCTGGATACAGTAATCTTGAATGTAGGTCCTTGCCTTTCATGACTTGGAATACTTCTTTCCAGCCACTTCTTGCCTGCAAGGTTTCTTTTGAGAAATCAGCTGACAATCTTCTGGGAACTCCTTTCTAGGTAACTGTCTCCTTTTCTCTTGCTGTTTTTAAGATTCTCTCCTTATCTTTAATCTTGGGTAACTTAATTACGATATGTCTTGGTGTATGCTTCCTTGAGTCCATCTTCTTTGGGACTGTCTGAGCTTCCTGGAAGTCTATTTCATTTGCCAGATTGGAAACCCCACAAGCTATTGTTAATTTTATTTTCTGCCATTGATTTTTTTTTTAAATCTACCACATTTGTAACCTTTTTTTTGCTCATCATGACTTACTGCATTTCTGAACTTGAGTCTCCATGAATGTAAGAAGAATGATTGTTTTATTGTCTATACCTGATTATTCTAAAATCTGGATTCCCAAAGTGTCTTCTGTTTTCTGTTTTAGTTCCTTGTTTTGCTCATTTTGTCTTAAGTGTCTCATTACCTCTCTTTGTTGAATACTGCTTTCAAAAAGTACTTTTAAAAATAGTTTGAGGCCTGGAATATTGTTTGTTTTCTAGGGAGGATAAAAATGGTCAAGGCCATGTCAGCAACAGAATGCACTTGAAAGGACTGAGGGACGATTTACAGAGTGCTGTGGGATAGGAAAAGGACAGGGCTGTTGACTCACCAGTGGGCACTTAAAGGAATAAGGGGAGGTAGCAGTGGAGGACCGACTGTGGAGTGTTACTTGTAAATGAATGCACCAAAGCAGGATGGGGAAGCGATGCCCTAACTTCTCTGTCCTCCCCCTCTCTGACCTCCTGACCATGCTTCCCTTTCTCCACAACCATCCAGAGGCCAGATCCCTCAATTAGGGGTTAATGACACTGCAGCAAAGAGCAGGGAAGAGAAGGGTAGAAAGGAGATCTGGAGAGCACATGTGAAATAACAAGTATAGTGGTGGTATTTTTGCTCCCTTAGGCTCTTTTCTAGGGCCAAAGCTTGAGTTTTGGGGGACATTTAACTAACACAGTGGAATATAGTCCTAGCTCTCACTGTCAGGGTAGAGCTTCCAGGCCTGAACCCAGAGGTATGGTGACTCAACCAAGTCTCCTGTCTTGGTGGATACTGTGTGCCACCCTGTTCTGAGTGAGTCCACTAAAAGCAAAGCTTCTCCTTTTAGTTACCTTCAGTTAATCTATAAAATCTCCTGGTCAGAAGCAGTTCTCAGACTTAATGTTCTCTGTTCTACATGTGGTGATTACACACTCCCTGTTGATGTTTTTAGCAGGAATTTTGGAAGGAGGTAAGGAAAACCTAAATATTTTCTTTATCATTTGTAGGAGGGTTGGACAGGGGTTGGTAAAGCATGGTCTATGAGACAAATCCAGTGCAATACTTACTTTTGTGAATAAAGTTTTATTGAGAATAAACACACATATTTGTTAACTTATTGCCCATGGCTATATTCTTGTAGCAATGGCAGAGGCGAGTAGTTGTTAAAGAGGCGCTAGGATGTGGCAGACCCTTCTGTGTGGCGTGGGCCCAGCTCCCACTCGGAGATGCACAGGACCCACACCCACAGATAGGCTCTTTCATGGGTAATCAGATTTGCAATATACCTAGGCTGCCCTGAGGCTTGCTTTTTGCTAAAACACCTTGCAAGTGCTAAACCTTGCAGGGACCAGTGTAACCAGCTCAACCACTTTTGCCTTTTCACTTGCTAATATCCTTCTTCTGTGATGTGATTAGGGGCACTGGCTCCTTTTGTTGTAACCAGGGGATAGTGAGTGAGGAAGAACCATCTTGTAATGTGAGGAGACATGATTAGAATAAAAGCTTATCAGTGGCAGAGGCCACAGCTTTTGTTCCTCTTGAGAGAAAAGCCACACTGTTGTCCTTTTTTCTCCACTGGACTCGGGAGTCTGTGTGTATGTTTTATTTCATCCATAATGACACGGACACTGCTGGCCGGTGTCTGCCTCACTAGGATGCACAAAAGCCTTAATATTTCTTATGTAGCTCTTCACAGAAGAAGTTCGTTGAATCCTGGTATGCATTCCCACCATTTTCTGAATCCAGTCATTTCACAAAAAGTATTTAAAACATATATAATTCACCAGTTCGAGGCATCTTCAATATACCTTCTAATTAAGTTTTAGTGGCAAGCTTGACTAGACTGAGTTTCTTTTCCTTATTATTACAGATCTATCTAATGATAGTGATATTAATGACACGTTCAGTGCTCAAACTGAAGTTAATTGGAGGGAAAATTAGTAGAAAAGAGTGGTCTAGATTACTGGAAAAGATAATCAAACTGCCACTGATAGAGATAAATGTAAAACTATAACTTCAAACTAATTAAAAATCTGATCAAGAGATGTAATTAAATGTACATGCAAATATATATGGACTTATAATCATTTAAATCATGTTTTGATAATTCTAGCCCCTACTATATGGTTGACAATGTGCCAGAATTTTTATGTGCAGTATCCCTATGAAGTTTCAATTTCTTTTGAGTTAATTATAATTCCTTTCCTTTTACATTGGGTAGACTAAATTCCAGAGAGTTTGAGTAATGTGGTTGTGATCTCAAGCTTACAGGTTACAATCTTGGGATTTGGATCCACTTTATAGTAAAAGCATTGAAAGGACCATATGAGCCATTTCAGGTACTTTCAGACAGCAGGGCATGCAGCCCCAACAGGTTATATTCATTTCGAATACAGTAATAGTCCCACATTTGACTTTTTGTTTCTATTGTATACTGAAACAAAAAATCATATGGATAAAGAGGAAATATTTTCTTTAAAGTAGCCGTGGGGTAAATCTGATTGATTTGGGCTGAGGGATACTGACAATTCAACAGTAGCCAGCTGAAACTGCCTTTCCAACAGAAGTGTTTAAGCCTGGTCTAGAGGGCTGCAGTTGGCTCAAGCCTGCTGCATGGATTCTTTGCAGTGCTTCTGAAGCAATGCAAGTCTTTGAGGCATCTTTTGACTCTGTCATATATTTATTATGTTCATAAATATCAAAGAAGTGGAGCACAAGTTTGGAAACTTCAGCTACACTACAGATAGGCTCTGGGAACTTATAATTGCATTTTTTTTTAAAGTTGTACTTTGTATTTTCCTTATTTTTGTTTATTTATTTTATTTTTATTATTGTTGTTCAGTTACAGTTGTCCCTTTTTCCCCATTGCTCTTCCCTGCCCAGCTCCCCCACCCGCTTCCACAGTCAATCCCCACCCATTGTCCGTGCCCATGAGTCCTCTATTCATGTTCCTTGACTTGCCCCTTCCCTTTTATTCTCCTGTTATACCCCTCCCCCTGGCCCTCTAATCACTGTCAGTTTGTGCTTTATTTCCATGTCTCTGGTTCTGTTTTTGCTCACTAGTTTGTTTTGTTGATTAGGTTCCCCTTACAATTGAGATCATATGGTATTTGTCTTTCATGGCCTGGCTAATTTCATTTAGCATAATGCTCTCCAGCTCCATACATGTCATTGCGAAGGGTAGGAGTTCTTTCTTTCTTTCTGCTGCACGGTATTCCATTGTGTAAATGAACCACCATTTTTTGATCCACTCGTTTACTGATAGGCACTTAGGCTGTTTCCAGCATTTGGCAATTATAAATAGCACTGCTCTAAACATTGGGGTGCATAGGTTCTTTTGAGTTGATATTTCAGGATTCTTACAGTATATCCCAGCAGTGGGATCACTGGATCAAAGGCAGTTACATTTTTAGTTTTTTGAGGAAATTCCCTACTATTTTCTACAGTGGCTGTACCAGTCTGCATTTCCACCAACAGTATACTAGGGTTCCCTTTTCTCTAAAACCTTACCAGCATTTGTTATTTGTTGATTTCTTAATGATGGCTATTCTGACTGGTGTGAAGTGGTATCTCGTGGTTTTAATTTGCATCTCTCTGGTGGCTAGTGATGTTGAGCATTTTTTCACGTGTCTTTGGGCCCTCTGCATGTTCTTACAGCAATGTCTGTCCAGGTCTTTCTAAGATATTTCTTCTCTGTAAATTCCTAAAACTATCCCTAGCCTATTCTGAACAACTGGAAAGTATTTGTCTTTTAAAATCCAACTGATTTTTAGGTATCTGTGTCTTTCTAATGTCCTCAATTGTTTTTCAAGCAAGGTATCTGTACTTAGGACTTTGTTTTGCTTTAACTTTGTCAAAGGTTTGCCCTGAGTCTGAGGCCATGAAGAAACTATTTTAGCCCCTAGAGAGACAACTTCATCTTTACTGGTAAATAATAGAAAGTGGGGATGTTTCTGCAGAAGCCCTATAGGCTTAACTTTAGCAGCTACGAACACTACAATAGATTTAACATGTTTTTGTTTCTAAAATTATTAAGTAAAAATAAACATCAGTAAATGTGTATATCAGAAAACTATGGTACATTTACATGATGGAATACTACAACTGCAGAAAGAAAGAAGCTCCTACCCTTTGGGACAGCATGGATGGATCTGGAGAATATTATGCTAAGTGAAATAAGCCAGGCTGTGAAAGACAAATACTACATGATTTCACCTATAATTGGAACCTACTCAATAAAATAAACAGGGAAGCAAAATATAACCAGAGACATTGAAATTAAGAATAAACTAACAGTAATCAAAGGGGATGTAGGAGGGGATAATGGGGGGAAATAGGGAAGGGTTTGCAGGAACACATATAAAGGACACATGGACAAAGCCAAAGGCAGGTAGGATAGAGGGTGGGAGGAAGGGATGGCTGGGGTGGGGGGGAGTGGTTGAGTGAAAATGGAGACAACTGTATTTAACAATAAAAATACATAATTATAATGTTATACTAGTAGATATGTTTATATATCATAATTAGCCTGAGGTAAAAAAATGAGCCAAGGAAGTGACTAAACCACTGCAATACTTCTAGTGTTAGTGTTTCATCCTTTCCTTACCCATTTTTTTGCTCCAGCTTCCCATTTTTTTTTACTGTGCAATATATTTGTCATAAAGAGAGAATATATAGGAGACTGTAGAAAGGCAGAAATCAAAGTACTTTTAAACAAGGGAAACAATCAAATCAGAGCTCATCACTGGAGAATTAATTCATTTAGAGATTTGAATATGTAATCTCAACATAATGTATCGTGAGAGATTACTGAAAGTTGATCTCTTGTAGCTCTAGAAGGACTGACTGGTACTTGTCCTACGTAGCTTGAAAACATTGAAAAAATATTTTTGCGAGTTACTTTTATATGTCTTCTGTAGGACAAAAATAAAGTAAAGGGATGGCCTAGAATATTTTTATATGACAATGAAATGTCCTTACTTATTCTTCAGGGTGGAGAAAATGATTGGAAGAAAGAATATCAGTACCTTCAACTTTAAGTTTGCTGGAAATAATTTGTTCAATTTCAAACCCTCTTCTAGTTTTAACTATTCTGTGAAACATACATCCCTATCTAGGGGTGACTTCTACCCTAACAGTTCCACCATTATATATTAGTTTGCCAAGTTTGGAAATTTATACATGTTTCATACTGTTTGTATTATTTAATGTATTTCTTATTAGATCCATGAGATTCAACCATGTTATTGTATTTAGATTTAGTGCATTCATTCTCAATGGTGTTTAGTATTCCTTGTATATTGTATTATACATTATTTTTTAATTTTGCTTTTGAAGGAGTTTTGATTTGTAGAGCCATCTCTGAAGTATGCAAAGTCCTGGAAAAAGGTTTTTTTTTTTTTTTGACAGGTCCCTGCTATATAAATGATTTGATTATAAATGAATTATAACATTTATAGGCCCATATGATTATGGTGATTTATCAATAAAAGTTTAGAATAAATAAAGAAAAGGTACTAGTACATTTGTTTATTGTCCCATCAGTAGACATACAGATCTTCCTAATATCCAGGTATCTTTTTGTTCAGGTCCAGGACCATGTCTCCATGTTCTTTGTTTTAAAATGTCCTATCCTTGGCTAATTATTTTGCTCTCACCACAAGGAAAAGATAACAACACTGTTATTATTATCCACAATACCATGGCTCTTCAGAACCTGCTGCTATTGAAGCAATATAAATCTTCTTGCTTTTGCCTTTCCCTAACATCTTTTATTAAATGTTGATAACCTCACATTACTCATGATATCACATTAGCCATTTTGTCACCTGTGAACATGGGTGTCCAATGACTCTCTTAAAGATTGTTACTTTACTTCATTGATTATGATGATAAATGTAAGTTGTATCCATAATTTTTAAGAAATAATTAACATTACATCATTTTGGATAGCCTGTGGAGGACATAGGCATGGCCTACCCTGGAGGACTGGCTGATATGTGATGTGCTTCCATAGAGAGGCTAGGAGATTGCACTGGATGCCTATGAAGAGATATGTGCTGCCACCCATCCCATTCCCTGGTGCAATAGACTAGAGGTGGCACTAAGGTAAGAGCTAATGCATGGACCTGCATAAGTAGCTCAAGTTCAAGGGTTGGTCGACAGAGGATATTGGTGTCTATTGTATATCATCCCAAATCAATGTATTGGTACATTTCTGGTCACTCAATTTCATGTGATACTATAAATTAAAAAACATTGCCAGCCAAGGGTCCTTAGACTTCCCTGAGGGATAAGGTCAATGTCATGAGTGAGGTAGAGGATTAGAAAGCATCGATAAGGTGGCAAACAGAGACCAAAATAGGTGCCTGAGCTCAGGCATCCCATAGGGATGACAATGCCAGTTTTGGCTGGTTTCACCCACTGGAGAGAGACAGAAAATATTAAGGAAGGTCCTCTTAAGCATTGGGTTGAGGTATTATTAGGTAAGACTTCTTGCTTAGGTACTATTGGAGGGGTTGGTGCTAGTTTCAGCTATTATAAATAGATCTGTTATGGATAGGGATGTGTTGATTGTGGAGGGGCAAAGGGGGCACAAGGGGGCAAATGGCAATGAAAAAAATTGAAAAATAAAATAAAAAACAAATAAAGCTACAATGGACATTCTTGGTTCACACATGAACTGATTTCTGCTGGCTTAATACTTAGGGTATAAGTACTTGATTATAATTTCTTAGTTATAATTGAACATAACATGCATGTTCACTTTAATAGATGCTGACAGTTTTCCAGAGGGTTTGTGTCAAGTCACACTCCCAGTGCCATGATAAAATCTATTTTCTACATTATTGTCAACATTTGATGAGGCCATATCATT
This sequence comes from Anoura caudifer, assembly GCA_004027475.1. Classification (NCBI taxonomy): domain Eukaryota; kingdom Metazoa; phylum Chordata; class Mammalia; order Chiroptera; family Phyllostomidae; genus Anoura; species Anoura caudifer. The sequence goes on along the minus strand of PVKU01001482.1, from coordinate 250,812 downwards.
TTTCAAAATTTAGCTAATCTGATGGATTTAGTAATATCTCATGGTGGTTTTTATTTAGATTTTCCTGATGGATAATGATACAGAGTGACTTTTCATGTGCTTATTGGCCATGTTTATATCCATGTTGATGAAGCACCTGTTCTTATTTTCTGTCTCATTTCTACAAGCTTTTTTTCTTACTGATTTGCAGGAACTCTCAATATGTGTCTTTAATACTAGTCTGTTATTGGCATTTGTATTGCACAAATTTTTATTCTATGTCAGGCTTGTACTTTCATTCTTGTAATGAATGATGTGTTTGATAAAATGTTTTGCTTTATTTTCAATGAAATCAAATTTGTCAACATTTTTTTCTATCATTAGTACAATACTTTTTTCTTCTTGAGAAATCTTTGTTTAGCTAAAGGATATGACTATACAAGGTCTGTCCAAAAAGTATCCATCCATGTAACACGAAAAATAAAGACATTTTTTGAAGAAGATAGAAGATACAAGAAACATTGTATGTAGAACAACAGCGCCTTAGTCCTCTTCAAAGTAGGCACCTTGGGACCTCACACAGTTCTCCCAATTGCCATCATCTGCCCCATCATATTTTTTCCCGAATCTCCTCCAAGATCTGAAATCTGTTCCTTTTCAAAGCTGATTTTAGTTTTCGGAAAAGCCAAAAGTTGCAAGGTGCCAGATCTTGAGTTGTAGGGGATCTGAGTCACCTGGGTGATTTGATGTTTTCCCAAAAACTCTGCACAAGATGTGATGCACAAGTGGGTGATTGACATGGCCACACAGTACATATGCTCTATCAACAGCATCTACTGCCCCCGCTGACCAGTGCAGTGAAGTTGCCATTGTTCAAGCATGCCCATTCTACTCCACTGTCCTTGGATGCCAGGTTACATCAATGTCATGCAAAACATTCTCGTTATATTATCAATGCCTGACCTTTTTATGGACAGAGCTCATATTCTTTTTATTTTTTCTAGATGATTTATTGTTTCATTATTCTCCTTATTCTAGCTCTCGCATCAGTAATTGAAAAGAACATTCTTTCCCCACAACATTGCACTGGCATATTTCTGGAGAAGCAAGTGACAGTATAAGTGTGATTTTGGAATCTCTTTTTTGTGACAGTGGATCTTTTTCTTTCAGATTGGTGCCAGCACCACAATATTTTAATTACTGTAAGTACATAAGATATCTTAATATCTGGGAGTATATTGCTTCCAAAGTTATTTTTTCCTAAAATATTTCTTCACTACTCTTTATATTTTTGACATCATTATTTCCTTTGTGCTTTAATAGGATTTCTCTAGGATAATTTTTCTTCTTCCTGAAAAACTTTCTTTAGTTTTTTATTTCCATTTATGTATCCTGGCAATATATGATGGGAGATTTATTTGTGTGAAAATTTCTTTATTTTGCCTTCATTTATGACGGATACATTTACTAGGTATTGAATTTTACTGACAGTTTTTAAAAAAGTAGTTTCAAGTTGTTTTCAAGGATTTTTTTCCCCACTCATTAATTTTGGTGAAGAGTTGGCTGTAGCTCTTATTATTGGTTTTCTTTTGAGGAGAATTTTATATTCCATTCCTTATTTCCCTCTGTAGCTGCTTTTTATTTTAAAATTTTAGAACAGTTTTAGATTGACAGGAAAAAACTGCAAAGTTAATACAGATTGTTTCCTTATCATCTGCACCCAGTTTCCCCTGTTATTAACTTCTTATAATAATATGGTATTACTGGTTAAAATTCCTAAATCAATATTGATACAGTATTAACTAAAGTCCATACTTTATTTAGATTTCCTAATTAAATTCATCTATTTTAAAATTAAATTTATTGGCATAAACATTTCTATAATAAATGATCTTTACACTGAATTGTGTGCCAACCACCTGAAGTTAAATCATTTCATCTACCAAATTCTCAGACTCAGTTGTCATTATTTCAGTTGTAGAAGTTCTATTTGATTTTTTTATTGATTCTCATTCTCTGGTGAAATTTTACAGTTTTACTTCTATTTTCTTGACATTTTAATCATAATTGCTTTTTAAATGCATCAAAGAATTTTATTTTTATTTATTTTATTGAATTTATTGGGATGATATTGGTTAATAAAATTATGTAAGTTTCAAGTGCGATCGTAGTTACTTTAAATCCCTTTCTAAGGTCTCCGCTCCGACATTTGTTTTACCCATGGCGCTGTTTCTATTTTATGATTTTCTTTTGGTTTTTGATCATGTGGTTTTCAATCCTGGCATGTCTTTTGGCATTTCAATGATGGACACTGTGTAATAGCATTTAGATTAGGTGATGTTAACTTTCTCCAGAAAAGACTTAGTTTCTCTCTCACATGCAAAGAAAGGAAGGACCAATCATCTTGCTATAGCCAGGTCTTGGCTTCAGCCTTTCTTAGGGGAGTTTGTCCTTTTTTTTAATGGGGTAGCCTTTAGGGGCTTATCTGAAATCTTGGGTTGTTTACCAGAAACTCTTGCTTTGTCAGGCCCTGACCCCAGCCTTGTTATTCCGGCAACACAAAACTTCAGATGTTTCTGCTCAGTGTCTTAGCCACCGAGCCTTACTTTCCACTTTTCTTCTTGGTGCACATGGAGCTTAGTTGTTAGCCAATGTCTCACAGGCAAATTGTACATAGAATTTCTAACTCCTGTGCAGTTTCTTCCTCTCTGTGATGTTGACCAGGGAAATCTGTGCATCTCCAAATTCTAACTTCTGCCTCCTTAACCTGATGGAACTGCCTCCTGCTCTAGAAACTGCTTCCTGCTCCCTTTCCTGTGCTGCATGTTTGCAAAATGCTCCAAAGAGAAAGTGGAGGCAAGTTTGAGTCTCACCTCAATGAGCTTACTTTCTGTCTGTGATATTGATGTTTCACGTTTTGCCTTCTTTAGATGATAAAGAAGGAAATAAGTCACAGTTTTTCTTAAAATAATCCGTTGTGCCACAATGGGAGAGTTTCATTGGTCCTACTCGGTTTCTAGTCCTAACTTTTTTGCCATCTTCTTTATCCCTGCTCTCTTTCTTATTCTCTCATTTTCTTTTTTTTCATTGACAATAACAGTTTCCTTGCTTATCTTATGCAGAGTACTGTTCCTTTTTTAAAAAGTTCTCTTGTCACCCTAACCTGCAGGATCCATTTTCTACCACAAGACTTTAATTTTCCAAGTGAAGGAAGTGTCTGTTTTAGGAGGACTTCTAATTTGGTTGTAAGAAAATAGTCTCCCTACCCCAACCAAATGTCTACAAATGTATGTATCAATTTTAATATGAATGATTCCAAATTCCAAAGAGAAACAGAAGTGTTTTAATAGAAGGAAATCAAAGTTCTTAAACCTAAAGTGCATTTTTGTATTTATCTTGCTCTCAATTTGAGGAGTAATGTTTCATGTACTCTAATACATTTTATTAAGTTCTTTGAGAATATTTAAAACTTTAAACCTGACTTGAAGCTCCTTAAAATGGAAGAAGATACAGATATATATATATACATATATATGTATTTATATATATACACATATATATGTATATATATATATAAATACATGTCTGTTTTATTTGTAAAATTGACTTCTGAATGAAGCATTGATACTATGATTTTGACCTTGTAAGCCTGATATCCCCTTCCATTTTATTTTCTTAGGCTAATGCTCTGGATTCAAATAGATAAGTTATCATTTAAGCAGATTCTCAATGTATATATGCTGCTCACTTTTTCAACACATATTTATTGAATGAGTGCTAATTCGGTGCCAGGCACTGTGCCAAGTGCTAGGCATACAATGGTGAGCAAAACATACATGATTGCTATCCCCATGGAGACTACAGTTCTGTTGAGGGGAAAAGATATTAATAAAATAACAAAATACAAACTACAGACTGTGAACATTTTTGAAAAATAAATATGCAGCCTCTTTGAGAGCATGTAATAGAAAGATAAGATATTGGATGGGATTTACTAAACAAAACCTCAATGTTAAAATTTTACCTAAGGTCACACATGATTTCTGCCATAATCCTGAATAATGAACAAGGTAAATGATTTTCAGTCACAACTGGAATCCAAACTTTTTGTTCTGAATGTAGCACAAAATTTCTAATCATCACATTAATAAAATTCTAGTGTGTAGGAGGTTTCCCACAAGCCTACATATTGTATCTATAAGATGTTCTTTATTTTTTTAATTACTTTTATTATATCTTTTCATCACCATTTATCTACCTATACCTCCTTCCCCCCTGAAATCACCACACTGTCGTCCATGTCCATGAACCCTTTTTCCTTTTTGCTCAATCCCTCCACCCTATATCCGTTCCCCCCAACCAAGAGCTGTCAGCCTGCTCTCAATCTAAGAGTCTCTATTTTGTTAGTTCAATTTGTTCATTAGATTCCACATATGAGTGAAATCATATGGTATTTGTCCTTCTCTGATTGGCTTATTTCACTTAACATAATGTTCTCCAGGTCCATCCATTCTGTGGCAAAGAGTAAAATTTTCTTCTTTTTTTTATGGACAAATGGTATTCCATTATGTTAATGTCCCATAGTTGTTTTACACTTTGGCTGCTTCTGTTGCTTGGTGATTGTACATAATGCTGCAATGACCATAGAGGTGCTTATGTTCTTTCGATATAATGTTTCAGGTTCTTTGGATAAATTCCTAGATGTGGAATTGCTGGCTCATAAGTTACTTTCATTTTTTAATTTTTTTGAGGAATCTCCATATTGCTTTCCACAGTGGCTGCACCAGTCAGCAATCCCATCAACAGTGTAATAGTTCCCTTTTCTCCACATGCTTCCTAGCACTTGTCTGTTGATTTATTGATGATAGCCATTCTGACCAGTTATTATTTGCAGATGACTAGTGACATTGAACATATTTTCATATGTCTATTGGCCATCTGTATGTCTTCTTTGGAGAAGTATCTATTCAGGTCTTTGCTCATTTTTCATTGAAATTTTTGTTTTTTTTTTGGTGTTGCGATTTTTAAGTTCTCTATAAATTTGGGATATTAACTCCTTTTCAGATGTACTGGAGAATATGTTCTTTCATTCAGTGGGTGGTCATTTTATTTTGCTGATGGTTTCCTTTACTGTGCAAAAATATTTTAGGTTAATGTAGTTCCATTTATTAATTTTTTCTTTTGTATTCCTTGCCTGAGGAGACATATCAGATAAAATATTGCTGTGATCAATGTCCAAGATTTTTACATACTGCCAGCATATACTGCCTGGGAAAAACTATAAGCATTTTCATTAAGATCAGGAATAAGACAGGGATGTCCATTTTCACTTCTCTCATTCAGCATAGTACTGGAAGTCCTAGCCACAGCAATCAGACAAGAAGAAGAAATTAAAAAAACATCCAAATTATAAAGGAAGAAGTAAAACTGTCTTTATTTGCAGATGACATAATAATGTACAGAGAGTCGTAAAGATTCTACCAAGAAATTAATAAAACTGCTAAATGAATTCAGTAAAGTAGCAGGATAGAAAATTAATATCTAGTAATCAGTTGCATTTTTATATTACAATAATGAATTATTAGAAAGGGGAATTAAGAAAGCTATCACATTCACAATTGCTTCAAAAAGAATAAAATACCTAAGGATAAATCTAACCAAGGATGTAAAAGATATATAGTCAGAAACTCATAAGACACTGAAGAAAGAAATTGAAGAAGATACAAATAAGTGGAAGCACATACCATGTTCATGGATAGGACAAATTAACATTATTAAAATGTTCATACTACCCAAAGCAATTTACAAATTCAATGCAATTCCTGTCAAGATACTAAGGATGCATTTCACAGAACTAGAACAAATATTTCAAAAACAATTATTATTGTTCAAGTACAGTTGTCTCCATTTTCCTGCCACCACACCCTCTGCCACCTACTCCTATCCCCACCCTCAGATCCACCCCTCTGGCCTTCAAAAACTTATAAGAAACAACAAAAGGCCCTGAATGCTAACAGCATTCTTAAGAAAGAACAATCTTGGAGGAATCACGCTATTAATATCAAACTATAATGTAAGGCCCGGCCATTGTAATCAAAACAGCATGGTACTGGCATAAACACAGACACATAGATCCGTGGAATAGAATAGAGTGCACAGAAGTAAACCTACACTTTTACAGTAAATTAATATTTGACAGAGGAAGCAGTCACATAAAATGAGCCAAAGATAGTTTATTCAATAAATGGTGTTGGGAAAAAATGGACAGATAAATGCAGAAAAATGAAACTATACCACCTTATTTCACCACACACAAAACAAATTCAAAATGAACTAGAGACTTAAATGTTAGACCTCAAACCTTAAGAAACCTATAAGAAAATATAGGATCCCCTTTACTTTAAGTATCACTCTACTTCATGGGGTACGTGGCTGGTGTAGGGATAGAGAAAAAGAAAGTTCTTTGTTAGATATTCAATGTATTATTTCAAAATTTCTTTTATGCCCCAAGTTGGTGCTGATAGTTGGAAAGAAGGGTGGGCTAATGTTTTTTAGGGCAGGTCACGTTTACTTGAATGTATACTCATCACATGTGCAAAAATTATGAAAATTGAATGCCTCAGAAGAGAATACCTGCCAAACACTATTGTCCCTTGAAATGCCAGTAATTTTGTTCTTGCAACTTAGCCAAGGGAACACTGAGTACAGAAACAGTGGCAAGAATGTGTACAGTATTCCTGGGGAATGGCAAACACAATGGTGGGTACAGAGAGAGGTAGAATGGAGTGCAAAAAAAAAAAAAAATAGATTGTGCCCAGACCATGGCTTCAGGGGTATCTTGCTAAGAATTGGTATGTACGAGGGGAGCCTTTGAAAGGGGTGTGTGTATGTGTCAGGAAAATAACTATTATTTGATAAGACTCTCTTGAGAAACCTGAGAAAGGGGATTAAAAGAAGGAGAACTCTGCATTGTGAGACATCAACAGCTGGAGAGTGTTAATGAATCTGATACAATTGAAAGATATTAGTTAAAAATATCTTACCTTTTGAACACACAGTGAAATATGCAATATATTATCACCCCAATAAATTAAATAATAAAAAAAGACTCAAGGACACTGACAACAGTAAGGTGATTGCCAGAGCAAAGGCGGGTGGGGAAGGTAGAAGAGGATAATAGTGGGATAAATGGTGATGGAAGGAGACTTGACTTAGGGTGGTGAACACATGATACAATATACACATTATGTATTGTAGAATCTTACATCTGAAACCTTATTTTATTAACCAATGTCACCCCAATGAATTGAATGAAAAAAAAAAAAACCCTACCTTTTGAACAATTTATCTGTTTTTAAGAAATTGGAATTCTTTAGGTGATTTTCTTATTATTTTAAGAATTTTTGGTTTTAGACTCTGTCATACCACTTTGCCCCACAATTTATGGATAGATGAATGAAGATATGTAAGAAATCACTGTCTCTATCATTTGCCACTGAGCCCTGGACAGCTCTACTGTAAATTATTTTAGAAGCCCCTGAATTAAAATGAAAACCCATTGTGTCAGTTTGTCTGAAGGAGCTAGAGTAATGCACATTTGAATGTTTGAATATAGCTTTTAGGCTACTGACAGGAATTTGAGACAGAGGTCAAGCTTAGCAGCATGAGCCTGGGGAAAGACCAAAGCCAGGCATGAATATTTACTGACAGGCGGTTAAGCAAAACAGCCACTCTGTTCTTTATCTTTTCACTGTTCTGGATGTTTGCTTCTTATTAATCTTTTAGGATGTATTCTTCATTTGCTGAATCCATTATGAACTAGAGAACAGACATTGTGTTAGCATTGTTTGTTCTTGCTCAGGTTGATGGAGAAAAAATATGTTACATATAGTTAAAAGGAGTTGTATTACTTTTCTATTTATGTTTGTTAACAAATAAAACAAGATTAACAAGATACCTTATACTTTCAGTGGTTTTTAGGTGAGGAAATATGTTTATCGTAATAACAGACTGTAAAGAACAATCCCAGATTTTCTGAAACCTGCCCCCTTTCTGATGAGCTTTTGTGATGTAAACAAAAGTCAAAAACAAAAAACTAGATTTTTTGTTTCATAGGCCAGCTAAGAATTATTATTCTAGGATGATTTTGATATATTATCTACAGTTTTAATTATTGCCTTATAATAATTAGAAATATTATTTTGTTTTATTAATATTAAGTATCTATGCAACTACAATTCTTCCTTTTAACAACCTCTTAGGGATAAAGTAAATGAGGCTCAGCGAGTTTAAGTAACTTGCCCATATAAATACACTGATATTCAGATTTGTCTGTCTTCAAAGATCCTATTTTTTTAAATATACCCTGCTACTTCTGCACAGAAATAAATGTCATACCAAATTATTTTTCTTCTTATACTAAGAGGAGGAGGAGACATGGAGGAGTTGTGTCTTGACAACATGAAGCAATAAGACTTTATTTTAATAAAAATGGCAGCCAGTCTTCTCATGGCCTGCTCATTAATGTCTCAAAATAAAGAATTCAGTTCTGGAGATGGCAAATTCTTGGCAACTAACAAAACACAAACACTTTGAAATAGGCTTCAAGTGTTACTTCTATGTGAGAGATTTATACTTTTGTATTTTTGTTTTTCCAAGGTGTTAGTTTCAGGAAAACTGAACATCCACTTCAGTTTGACCTGAATGGGCGTGTGAAGCCCTGTGACTTACTGCCTGATTGACGGTGTCCTGGTGAGTGGCATGTACAAGGATGGAGTCAGTGATCCCAGACTTCCCAAAGCTTGATTTGTATTTTAAGAATGTATTTGTCTAGCCAAAAAGAAAGATACATTCGGTGTCAATGAAGCAAATTTTGGCATTTTAAAAGTCTATGTTGTTAAATTGTGCAATTGGAACTATATCAGGTAGTAACAAAGTATAGTCCCTCACAACAAATCTGCATCATCTGAGGCCTTTTTAATGACCCCAAGTTAAGAGTGGTCTTTGTGTATGTGTGTGTGTGTGTGTATGTGTGTGTAAATAAATATTTTATGTATTTATTTCCAGACAGAGGAGAATGGAAGGAGAAAGAGAGGAAGAGAAACATCAGTGTGTGGTTGCCTCTCGCACAGCCCCCACGGGGCACATGGCCAGCAACCCAGGCATGTGCCCTGACTGGGAACCAAACCAGTAACCATTTGGTTTGCAGGCCCATGATCAATCCACTGAGCCACACCAGCCAGTGTGTATATTTTTAAAGAATTGTAAACAAACAAACAATAAATGCAACAAGCAACAAATAATATGTGAGAGGTTATATGTGGTTCTCAGAGCCCAAATATCTACTACCTGCCCATTAACAGAAAAGGTTTGGCTATCCCTGAATTAAACAATAGATGTTAAGATAGCTAAACATATACCAATTCTATTTCATGAAGATTGCTTTAAGAAACAGTAGATTTGGGCTTGGATCTTATTTATTGCCTGTGTGCACTTGGGCAGAACACAATATTCTTGAGGCCTTCCAACTGAGGCCCTCATTCTGGAAATAGGAGAATGTCATCTATGGCAAGCTTGGTTACAAGAATTCTATACATAAAGAAAGTTGTGTCAAAAAGCAGATTGAAAACTAGCATGCAGTCTATAATCACATCTTTGTAAAACTATGTTTATTTTTGTGATGGTATTCATATGAAAAATGCCTGGGAACACAGCCACTGGATTGTTAATAGTGACAAATCCTAGGGAGTGAGAACAAAATAAAGATATTTACTCTTTATTTTATGTATTTCTGTATTAACAATTTATCAGGCACAACCTTGTTAATTATAGACAAAGAATAATTTAAAAGTTTTTGGTGTACAGTAGGAATAAACTATGTATTGATCCTTCTTTGCTCTTAAGGCAGGTGAAAGCTCCTTGGATGGCTGATTTTAATTTGTGGTTTGGCGCAACACTGTGCAAAAAGCCTTAAGTATAAACCTGGGATAGAAGAAATAATTTTTTAAAGAGAATAAACATGCAGTCTTTTAAAAAATATTCTATAGTTTAACAACTTACAGTGTCTTGACTTCTAAAAGGAGAAATTAGATTCAGTACAACTGACCATTGAACAACATGGATTAAACTGCTTGGGCCCACGTATACACAGATTTTTTTCCCAATAAATACCTGTACTATTTTTGATCTGTGTTTGGAAGCTGCAGATGCAGAGGGCCTGCTGCATGGATTTACCTACACCACGTTATACTGGGGCCTGAGCATTATCAGACTTTGGTAACTGTGTGGAGTCCAAAAACCGATCCTGCATAGATACTGAGGGGCAATTTAAGTTTTGGGGGAGTCAACATTACACAAGCATTTTCCACTGCATGGGAGACACACCCTAATCCCCACATTATGCGAGGGTCACCTGGACTTCAGGTTTTAGCCTCTCACTGCATGGCAGGGTGGGGCATCCATTTTCTCCATGTCTCACTTGATGGAGAATTCCACCACTTATGCCTCTTTCTGGACTGTCTTTGTCCCTGAAGTCAAATTCATAGATAGCTCAGCCTAACCTCACTCACTCCAATACTTATGTTATTGTGGAATGTTACTGTGACTGAAATTATTTCTGTGATTAATAAGAAATAACAAAAGTAATTAGCCAACTTACCCTTGTATTGCAGACCAACTGGGACTCCATTGGGCCCATAAAAATTCAAGACTCCTTTAGGCTGCTGGGCAGTGCTATTGGTCATGGTTTGGCTGTAGTGAGCCTTTATCCAGATATAGAACTTGAAAGAGTTCAGTTTCATTGGAAGTTGAGAAACATGTTCATGAGCATCATTCCTAAATTCTATGATTTCTAATTAATGCTGCCTTGAATGCAAAAGTTCCAAGACTTTCAAAATCCCTTATTAAATATCTAGAAATAACCCAGATGCCCTCTAGGCCCCATGAACTGTCCAGTCCTAGGTAAGGTCACTTAAGCAGCTCCTTGCCAAGACTGATGACTACCCTTGTCTTCTGTTGCTGCTCTGCTCTTTTGTTCTTTGCACAATGCACAGGCCCTGTGTGCTATTCCCCATAATTCCCACTCTTCCAGGACCTGTTGCCTATGATTCCTCTCACATCTGAGACTCTGACTTCATCGTCTACCTGAGGTATGAATCATGTGTTTTCATCACTGCCTTTCCCCAGCACTCTCTCCACCATCCTTAAGATCACCATTATTCATTTGTCCTTTTAAGCTGTTTGGGCGAGCCTTTCTCCTTTTAGAGATGCTTCATTTACAGGATGCAATGCAGTTGATTTAACTTTATTACTCAGCTGTCTTGAATGAGATTGTCTCAATGGAGTGACTCTTTCCTGTCAAAGGTGCATAAGCAGTCTGGAGTGGGGGAAGGAAGATAGGTTGGTTTAAGTTCAAGTACAATTTTAATTTGCTTATATGCAAAACCCTGCTGAATCTCATTCCTTACCTCTCCATCCCTGTCCCTTAAAGTGTTGTGTAGTTTCCCTAAATCTTACCAACCTACCATTGCTATTCTTTCTCAGCCAGACCTTGTGACTAGGGCTCAGGCCTTTCCCATAGGAAATTCAATTCTCAGGAAAACTTCGGGAGCTATCTAATCACCTGATTAAATTTCTCTGTGTTTCCTGTAATTCTGTTTTTTTTTTTAATCAAGACCTTTTTATTTCAGAATACTTTTAGATTTCTCATCTACTCTTTTCCCAGTTTTCCCTCTTGTTAATGCCTTACATTAGGATAGTACATTGTAATAACTAAGGAGCCAATGGAATCGTACTATTAACAAAACTCAATAATTTATTCGGATTTCTTGATTTCTGTGTTTCTTAAGGATATATTTTTGCCAAGACCACAACACGTGTATGGGAGAATGTTGCCTGTTATATTTTAGACTCAGCTCTGCTTCTTTCAAAACAACTGTGACAATTAGTCACTTGGTTGACAATTAACTACATGGCTTTCTAGGTGTGTTAATTACTGGGGATACTGACTGTTCTTCATTCCAAGGAGCTTATATAGTCTGGGTGGTGATGATCTTAAAGAAAACCAAGCAGTTTTTCTTTACTGCTTTTCTTCCTCTAATTTATTTCCTGTCTTATCTAGCATGGCAGGAGATATCTAGCTATGATTATTGTCATAAGTTTGTCATTAGCTGATAAATATGAAATACAAATACAAACAAGTATCACCTTCATTAAGAAATATTAAGTTTTTGCCCTCCGTAGCACATCTGACAGCCATTGGGCAAACAAAAACAAATAAAATATATCGTATCCCTTTCTTAGCTTGTTACCCAAGGTATTATCTTAAAAAGAAAAACAATGATACAAGGTTTTGAAATCCTCCAGGAGATTAGTAAAGGATACAATCACTCCTAGCTGAAACTGGCAGGTGAGGCTTCATGGAGGAAAACTTCAAATTATGCCCATCAATAAAACCCTGTACGCATACTGGGTTTTCAAGGGTTGAAACAGACCCCCTAAGTTTACTAAATGCCATTCCCTTCATCTTTCCTTTGGTGTTACTCATTTTCTCTTATTTCTTACCTTCTATGTGCCAAGAGGACTGCATTAGGGTGGGCCACTTTTCATTTGTTGTTAGCTGAGTGGGAAGAATGGTTAAGGTGAATTAAGATGGGCAGCAGCAGGCCATGCCACCTGGAGAGTTATTACATGTAACCCAGCACGTATGGAAATCATTCTGGTTGCTTCACACCTCTGAATTCAAATTGGGGCCTTGAAATCTCCCTATACTATTGATTAACTGACTGGTTATTGGGATCTGATGCCACAACATAAATTCTTGGCCTGGAGTCTGGTTCATGGTAGCGATTAATACTCATTCTGTACACTTCCTTTAGATCCTCAAGTGTTGTTTTACTCATAGGATATAAATAGAAACTTTCTGCCAAAATTCTCTCATAATATTCTAAGTTTAGTTTTCAATAGCCCCTTTGTCACATGAATTGTTATTTTAAAAATATAAATGGCTCATGATTTACTATGCTATAGTTCTGTTTATCTATCTAACTATCATCTGATTTTTCATGCCCCTCCAAAGGGGTGAATACTTTAAAGGAAATGAAAATAAACATTTCACAGGGTGTAAGGCAGAGAAAATGCTCATCATAGGCTCATCTGACAAGTCTCTTTCAAGAGCCTGTCCACAGATTGAAGATTCACTCTTTGCTCAATTTGCATCTCGGCCCAATAAATGTTTTATGACCTCCCTCTATGAGCACTCACAGCCAGAAGGAGGTAATGCAAAATTGATCTGTATATTAAAACTGCTGAGCCAAGCGGGCTTGCTCCTGGAATTACACTGATTATGTATATGTGTGATTCAACAGGCCCTATTGAAACATCATAGTACTTGAAAAGACACCCATCAGCTGCATTTTTTATACACACAGTTTCTTCTTTTCCTCCCCCTCTAACCCTGGGGACCAACTTTTATATTCACATTTCAATTCCCCTTTGGGCTCATGAATAGCAATAAATGTTTTCAGAAAAGATGCTTCACCATATGCTCCACAGTCTATTATTTTTAGAATACAAGGAAAGGACTTAAGCCTTGAAATCAAACACACAGTGGTTGGGGTCCCAGCTTTACCACTTATTTGCTATGTGGATTCGGGCAAATTATTATATTTCTCTGGGCCTCATATTGGTATTTTAAAGTGGAGATAACAACACCTCCTGGCCCAAATTGTTACAAATATAACTAGCATAACCTGGCTTTGACTGTCTGTAAATATAAAATGAGGTCTATTTCCTTTAATATCCATATTATGATGGTGAGTTATTACTTCTGGAAATGACACCAGATTCTCTCATACATGGACTAAGAACAGATTCATTCAGTTGTTTCGTTCTGTCCTTTTTTGACAAGCTCCCAAGATATTTATTTACATAACAACATTTTTACTGTGAAGGGAATAAAAGACAGAGAGATCTTATAGAAACTGACTGGCAAGTTGACATAAAGGAACAACAACAGAGATGTTAGTGAGGGCAGGCTTTTCTGAGGGGTTGACATTTGAGTTAAGGCCTTAATAGTGAGATGGAGCCTCCTAAGTGAAGGTTGGAGGTAGAGGAATGTTCCAGATTGAAGGAGCAACGCATACAAAGTCCAGAGACAGGGCCATTGCGTTAGAGTAACCATTGGAAGAGGAGTATGATCCTGGGCAGCAATTCCAACGTGCCAGTTTCTTCCTTGTACCACCAAGCAATTCTCGGATGAGAGCTGACTATCCTACAGTTCAACTCAATTCCGACTCCTTCTACTCAGAGATAGCATCGGATTCCACAGGGTAAGGTCTCAGACCAACAGGACTGCCTTCCCCCGCTTCAGATGCCAATTTGTTATCTGTGCTACTGACCAAGTGGATATAAATCAGAGGTTCCCAAACCTCCAATTTGATTAATTTGCTAAAATGGCTTACAGAACCAGTTTACTCACTAGATTATGAGTTTATTACAAAGGATATAAAACAATACAAATTAATAGCCAAATGAAGAGATACATAGGGCAGGCAAGGTGTGAGGAAAGAGGAGCTGCCATGCCTTCTCCAAACACAGCACTCTCCCAGAATCTGCACGTACGCACCAGTCTGCACACTCTCTGAGCCCTGTTGGTGTGGGTTTTTATGGAGGCTTCATTTCATATGCTTGGTTAAATCGTTGGCCCGTGGCAATTGATTCAACCTCCAAGCCCTTTCCCTTACCCCAGAGGTCAGGGCTGTGCGACTGACAGTTCCAACCCTCCGATCACATGGTTGGTTCCCCTAGTGACCAGCCCTATCCTTAGATGACTTCAGGACTTTCCAAAAGTCACCTTTGTCATAATCATCACTTAAAAAATTCCAAGGATTTAGGAACTTTGTTACAGAACCAGGGACTAAGACCAAATAGATGTTTCTTACTATAAATCTCAATATCACAGGGATTATAGCTGAAACAATGAGAATGGAATAAAGTGGTACAAGGTGAGTCTGAGAGTTGTGCAGGGACCTGATCGTATATGACCTTGCAGGGTATTGGAGGGCAATTAGAATGATTGAATCATATTGATGCATTTTAAGCAGGTAAGCCACAAAATTTATTTTACTTTCTAAAAAAATACTTATGGCTGATAAGTGAGGAAGAATATGGGCACAATGCTGGAGAGAGGGAAAATTTCTTGGCTATTACTGTAGCTCATATAAGAGAATATGTCGGCTGGCTTTGTTTGAAGGGGAGAGAAAGGGATATGAGGAACTCGAGATCTGCTTTGATGTAGCACCCATATGACTTGTTGACAGATTAGGTCAATAAAAAAGAGGATTCAGGAGTGATGTCTAGTTTTAATTATGACTTATTGAAGTTAGGAAGGTATAAAATAATTTTGGGGTTGGAGGCTTGGTGGTGTGGTACGGAGCATGAGTTCTACATTTTTTAATAAGCCATTATTTTGCTTACTATTGGAGATGTCAATCTGACATTTGAGGTTGACAGAATAGGGGGAAATTTAAATTGGAGAGTTTTTAAGATACACAAGGTCTGTCCAGAAAAAGTGCAACCATTGTTAATATAATGAGAATGGTTTATGCAACATTGATGTAACCTGGGAGCCAAGGAGAGTGAACTGGAATGCACACGCCTGAGCAATAAAGACTTTGCTACACTAGTCAGTAGGGGCTGTGGATGCTGTTGAGTGAGCATGTGTACTGTGTGGCCATGACATTCAAAATGACTGAGCAAGTAGAGCAACAAATCTGCATCAAATTTTGTGTTAAGTTTGAACATTTCTCCTTGGAAACTTTCCAGATGATTCAGAAGGCTGCAGCTGTGGGCTACTGGTGACTGCCAGCTTGATGACGACAATGCGCCCACTCATGCATCATGTCTCGTGCAGAGTTTTTGGTGAAATATTAAATCACCTAGGTGACTCAGCCCCCTTACAGCCAAAATTTGGTGCCCTGTCACTTTAGTTTTGGCTTTTCCCAGAACTAAAATCATCTTTGAAAGGGAAGAGATTTGAGACCATCAGTGAGATTCAGGAAAATATGACGGGACAGCTGATGGCTGAGAGAGAATCAATAAAGTTGTAAAAACATGAAATAATGTATGATGTTCCAAAACTCAAGAAAACAAGTGTTGCAAACAGTCAAGAGTATTTGAGTTGTAGCATACTGCTGAGAAGTAAGGCAAGAAGAGACAGAGAAAGGGTTATAAAATTTGGCAACATGAAAGTCATTGACAAGATCCTGACAGCAGCTGTTTCTTCGGGGAAAGGGGAGTGAAAATCCAGTGAGCTGTTTTCCAAATGGCAGATCTAAAGCCTATATTCTTGTCAATATTAATGACCCTTAAAGAACGATAAATTCATGGGCATTCCCAAAATGAAATCTTTGAGAGGGCTAGAGATGATGTCTATAGAACACAGGTGCCTTGGATGGTGTTTGACTGATAAGGACTGGTCTTCAGTTGTTGGAGAAGAGAAAGCAGAGGGTGTAGGTTCATTTAGGGGGAAATTGAAGACAATTCCCTGATTGCTTTCATTATCTCAGTGGATACAAGACAATATTATGAGCAGGGACGAAGAAAGCTTTTGAAAAGTTTAAGGAAAGAAGAGAAGATGTGAAATAGTCCCTGAGGGGAGAGGGAATGTCCACTTACAAAGAAATGTACTGGTCTTGCCAGGCAGGCTGGAGCACTCTTTGAGAAAAAATGAACTTAAAGTGATACCTATTGGTAAGATTGGGTGCCTGTGTCTCTGTTGTAGCAAAACCTGAAGATGCTGCTCTCCACACAGAGCTCTATTGGTGACTATTGCTGCTGCCCCTGCTCTGAGACGCACTAGGACAAGGAATGTTCCCTTGTTGCATCATTCCAAGCATAAAACATGCACCCTCAGGACAAGATCAGGCTCCAACTTTTAACAAAGTTTTATTGAAATGTTGGGATCTGGTAGAAGGAAGCAATGATGGTATCAATCTAGAAGTACTCTTTGTTATAGATACTCTTGGAGTTCAGAGAAGCATCCCCTAGGAAGGCCTGATGAGTTTTTTGGTGCCTATAAATTCTTTAGCTGCCATGTAGGTGGCAAGGGCCAGATTGCCTTCTCCAAAGAGAATGACCTTGGAAGTTATTGCTCCATAACTGAGAACCAAGTACTTTAAGGTTCAGTGAGATGAGGATACTCCATTAGATCCAGCCTAAGGTCTATCTTCCAACACCCCATTTGCTTTCCCCAGAATCTTTCTCCTGGCCAGTTGGTTGACAGTAGTAATATCAATTTACTTTTGAGGAAAGTCTGTCTTAACCAAAGTGGGTATAGCCTTGCTCAATGGCTGAAATGAGATAATAACATCAGTGCCTCTGGATTATCCTCTCCAAATGACGTGACACATAGAACATCAATGGTCTAGTCTGGTCACACAGTTTTAAAGTCAACTAAGAGTAGCTCTTAGTAGCAGGGGAAAAACCGTATTTTTCTGTCCTTTCTACAATCGTTCATGTCCATATCAGCTTCTCGCACATTTTATTCAGCTACTCAAGAACACAGACAATTCCAATAAGGAGCAGTATTTTCTTATCCACACACAGTCCAGGAATATAGTTTGCAGAAGCACAAGTTTTCATGCAGGGCAATTTACATTGCCAAATAGAATTCATGGCAGTGAGTATTTACATTTTCTCTAAAGAAATTATAAGTGCCATGCATTTACATTTGCAGAATTGTAGCTCATTTAAGAGTCCTCCCATCCCTGCCCACCAAATGGTTTTCATTCTCTTCCAGATAGGTAAGTTGAGATCTCTTCCTACAATGGGGGATAACCACTGTAAATTTTATACAGCAATTTTCATAGGTCTGAGAAAAAACTTAGGGTTGAGTTGCAGTCTAAAGGCATTGCTAGGTAAATTAAAAAAAAAAAAAAAACCATATGTTTAATGTCTCTGGGACATACTTGCAATATAATAGGACCTCCATCTTATAGATTTTAAATTATATCCCAAGGAGAAATAGACTTTTTTATAAGTTAATTATATACTATTATGATACGTAGACCACAGGTCTATTCCTACAGAATATGTAGATTCTTCTACTTATAATAAAAATTACTATTTTCAAAATACAAAGATAAATTATTATAATGTACATTACTATTAGTACAGGGACCTACATTTGTATTATATGCCACATTTCTGCTACTTGACTGGCTCCTCTTCAGAAGTTTATTACTCCAATGTATTAAAAATTGGCATTTTGTATAAAATTAATTCATCCTGGAATTTTCCCAATGGTTTTCTTTATCAATTTGGCTTAATTTGGCTCCCAGCATGTATTAAAATAATTAATTATAACAATAATTTTTTATTATACCAATTTATTAAAAATATATTGTTTGCCACAATGAGAATCCAATTTAGTAAAATGTTTGCACTGGTGGGGTAAGTACAGTGGGTCCAGGGAAAGACAGTGAGAGAGAAAGATATCATAATAAATGGTAGCAAGAAAACAAAACCAAGGGTATGGACATGTGAGTTAGTAACACACAGAAAACAGAAAGAAAGATGTTTTAATGATTTAAAACATGATTTAATTTCAATTAATGTCCCCCAAATCCTGGAATCTTTCATGTAAGATTTCATATAAGAATCTTTTATAGGATTTTCTGTGGAATAGAAAACATTGGCCTGTTGTAAAAAATGGCAGTCTTTTTTCTATTCATTCATTTATCTAAATCCTTTCATTGTGTTTAGATGAGAATATGAAGAAAAATTGATGTCTAAATTCTTTTAAAAAAGGTGGTGAAATAAACTTACATCTGGTTATCTTTTCCATTAGTGTTATCTACACAGCTGAGTAGTGATCATAATTAATTCTACCACTATAAAAAAGGTCAGGCCTGAAAAACTGTAAAATCCCTAGATGATAACATAGAAGAAAACCTAGATGATTAGGGTATGGTAATGCCCTTTAAGGCATTTTAAGGTATGATAAAATACCAAAGATATAATTGATAAAAAAGTTGATAAGATGAAAATATCTGTTCTGTGAAAGACAGTACCAAGAAAATAAAACAAAAGCCACAGATTGGGATCAAATGATTGCAAGAGACATACATGATAAAGGACTGTTATCAAAAATATACAAAAGAACTCTTAAAATTCATCAATTAGATAGCAGAATTTAAAACTGAGCAAAGACTTTAACAGAACCTCACCAAGAAAGATGTACAGATTATGACAAATACATGAAAATATGCTCAAATCATATGTCATCAATGGAATGCAAATTAAAACAACAATGAGATATCATTACCCGACTATGAACACGGCCCAAATCCAGAGCACTGAAACAACCGAATGCTGCTGAAGATGTGGAGGAACAGGAACTCTCATTCACTGCTGGCAGGAATACAAAATGGTAGAGCCACTTTGGAAAATAGCTTCTTATAAAATTAAACATAATCTTCACATATGACCCAGTATTTACCCAAAGGTGCTGAAAACTATGTTCATGCAGAAACCTGCACACAGCTGTTTATGAAGCTTTATTCATAATTGATGAATCTTGGAGGCAACCAAAATGCCCTATAGTAGGTAAATGGATAAATAAACTGCTGTGCATCCAGAAAATGAAATATTACTCAGTAGTAAAAATAAATGAACTTCCAAACCATAAAAATCCATGGAGTAAACTTAAATGTTTTTTTTTCACTGAAAATAGCCAATCTGAAAGGATTACATACTGTATGATTCCAACTATATGATATTTTACAAAAGGCACAACTGTAGAGATAACAAAGAGATTAGTGGCTGCCAGGAGTTTGTGAGAGAGGGGAGATGAATATGTAGAGCACAACAGATTTTTAAGAAAGTGAAAATTCTCTATATGATATTACAGTAATTGTATGTCATACTTTTGTCCAAAACAGAAGAATGCACAATACCAAGAGTAAACCCTAAGGTAAACTATAGGCTTTGTTTGGGTGATTATGATGTGACAATGTAGGTTCAAATTTGGTAAAAGATACACAGTTCTGTTGAGAGATGTTGATAATAGGAGAGCTATGCTTATGTGGGTCAGGATGATGACAACTCTCTATACTTTCCTCTCAGTTTTGTTGTAAACCTAAAACTGCTCCACAAAAAACATCAGGTACCTGGCACCAAAATTTTATATTATCTCTGTTCTACTTTCTATATAGCTAAAATGACTATTGTGAAATTGATATGTGCTGATTCTAAGAATAAAACACACAATGGATTTTAATATCTTAATAAAAATAATAAAAAAAGAATATATGCCCTGGCTGGTGTAGCTCAGTGGATTGAGCGTGGGCCTGCAAACCAAAGGAACACGGTTCAATTCCCAGTCAGGGCACATGCCTGGGTTGCGGGCCAGTTCCCAGCAGAGGACGCATGAGAGGCAACCACACATTGATATTTCTCTCCCTTTCTCCTTTCCTTCCCCTCTAAAGATAAATAAATAAAATATTTTCTTTAAAAAAGAATATGAAATATCTTGTTAACAATTTCATGTTGATTATATGTTGAAATAGTATTATTTTGGATACAGTGGGTTAAATAAAATACATTATTAAAATTAATTCTGGTTTCTTTGCTTTCTTTCAATGCAGCTTCCAGAAATTTAAAATTACAAGTGCAGCTTAAATTATATCCCCATTGAAAAATACTACTCTAGACCATTCTACCTCCAAATAATGATAATTGTTTGAAATAGTATAGGAAATTAAAACATGCATGCATACATACATAAATACATACATGCATAAGAAAGGTTATATGACTTTTCAAATGCAATCCATAATTTTAAGAGTAAAAGACTGTATAGATTTTTTCTGATTTTGACCTAAAATTTTATTTCTTACAGATTTTTTCCACCCTGATTTTGTTGATATTTTTGCTTTTCTTTCCTAGTAAATTAATTATTTTTGTAGATTTTTTCTTTGATTTTCAGTACATCTCTCCTTCTTTATTTTATTTTCTACACTTTGAATTCATTTTAAGGGTTTGTAAATGACCCCATATGTGACACTCCACATGGTAAATTCTGAAAATTAATTGAGAAACTTATTCTAGAGTTGGATCTTGGCTTCTCACTACTGAGTTGTTTATATGATAGCTTTCCACTCATAGCAGTCTCTTGGGTGTTGCAATTTTGTCTCTCATATCACCCACTTCCTCTCTCTCCTTCCCTTCACATACTGTGTTTGTATGTGCGTTTGCACTTTGGGTTTTGTGAATTTCAAGATGTATGTGTTTAAGAATAGAAACTGATCTAGGTTTTCAAGAAAGCATTGATAAGGAATAAGTTATCAGACAAATAGCATGGAGAATTGTGTCAAATATAGTCAGGAACGCTGGTATGTTTGAAATGAAGTAGCATCCAGCACTATTGACATGAATGAAGCTGACACTTGGGTACAGAAAACTCACTGAATATAAATTTAAATATTAAAGAATAATGAGGTTATAAGTACCTGAAAACTTGTTTTTGTTCATGCCCAGTAGGAATTGTCACGACCATGTAATTTTGCAAATGTTTCTGTGTCTCTGAAACATTCTAAAAGTTTATTTGCTGGTTGTATAATAGGTTGGAAATTTTTTGTTGGTTTGTTTAATTTGTTGATAGATTGAAGTCTTCACGTTATTACAAAGTGTTTTGACATATTTGCATAAAAACATAGAAATGAAAATATTACTACACCCAAATGTAAGGTAGTAGGCAGAATATAAATGTGGAAGAGCCTGTTAAATGTCCAGGAAAGTTAAGGTTCTTACTCTCTACTTATCTATTTTAGACACAAATATAGTCACAATTTATGGTCACATGGATTTAGAATAGCTATATACTATATGTATATTGGTATGTGTAGAATGATCTATAAAATAAGTGGCAACATGTTATGTGACTATTGTCATTCCTTCACTTCTACATCTTTGTATTTATAAAAGTAGAAGTTAATTTGGAGGTTTAATGAATAAATATTTATATGCAGATTTCCTATATAGGCTTCCATTTATGTATACTCCTGTGTCAATGACAAAGTCTTTGTGAGATATTCTTTTATCATTAGTCTTAGGATAATCACTCATTATACCTAAACTTGGCTATATATATATTATATATATAATATATATATATATTTCACCTGTATTTTGTTCAGTGAAATTTGGAAATATTAACTCAATGTCTATTATATACAGGTGCTTATTTCCATTTGCTAATGGAGCTACTATCTTTGATGGTTCTGTTTTAATTATGTATGAAAATGTCCTTGTTTTAAAGAATTTAAATATAATGGGATATCAGTTTAGTAATTAGTAACTCTCAATAGTTCATGAAGAAAATACATTTTTGCACTGTACTTAGAATTTTTCTGTAAGTTTAACTAGTTTTCAAAAGTAGAGTAAGAAAAAAAATAGTCACTTGGCAGCTATTTGATCTTAGAAAAGTCACTTAAAGATTCTGAACTCAGGTTTCCCATGTGTAAATGGGGACACTAATGATTTAAATACTTGTGTTAAGGATTAAGAGTACAAGTCAATTATAGACTTATAGTTTCCTATTTTATTCAGTGGTTTAGAATTTGTTTCTGTCATTATTTGACATAACTGTCCCTTATTTGCTGGTGGGAGCCCTTCTAATTAAAGGCATGTTTTTTTTGACATCCTTACAACAATACCATTTTGTGATTTTAAAATCTTTAAATTGTATCAGTATATCCGGCAAAGATAAGGGCATTTTCAGACATCTCAGGACAGAGAGCCTGACCGTGGTCTGCACGAACATAAAACTGTTGTAAAATCCCTGAAGAACCACCTCGTGGCAGAGGACACACACTTGTTTGAGGTGTCTAGGGTAGTGAACACTGGAGAAATAACCTAACATGTTGTTTGCTCTATTCATGGGCAGTCGGCAGGGATGACCCTCTGATTTGAGAAAAATGTTTCCATCCTTGTTTCAAAAATATTAGTCCCAGAAAGAAAGAAGAGCATGGTTAGGAAAATAGAATTCTAATATATTTGCTCAGATTCTCAGGAAGCTGAAGTGATGAAATTACCAGAAGGAAACATGGGGGTGGGTGAGTTGTAACTATTTTCCACCCTAGGCCAAATCAGACTCAAGTTCATCCACACACATGATGTTATTTCTTAGTTTAAAGACCACCAGGAATAGAATATTCCATAACCTTCTTAAGAATCCATTTCAAACATCTACTGATATAGCTTATAGTCTGTGTCTCTAAACTAAATATCATGCTACTGTAAGATTAAACCCACTATTTTTGTTTTGTATTCAAAGAAAATAAAAATTTCGGTCATCAGTCTCTTCAAAGTGTATGTAAAGGTATTTTTCATACTTACAGTAACCATGTTCTTTCTCCATTTGCAGAGAGAAGGGACCCACCATTTCCTGAATTTCTACCCTATGCCAGAGACACAATTTTACTAACATTTATTGAGTACTTAGTACATGCCAAGCACTATTATAGGTAGTTTATATATATTTGAACTTGTTCAGTTTCCAGAACTATCCTCTGTCTTTAGTCTTCTGATAAGTATCACAGAGGTTGGATAACTTTGCCCAGTTGGCACAACTAGTGTGATAGTTAATTTTATATGTTAACTTGACTGGGCCACTGGGTGCCCAGATATTTGGCTGAATATTATTTTTAGGTGTATCTGTGAAGGCGTTGCTAAATGAGACTGACATTTGAAGGAGCAGATTGAGTACTGTAGACTGAATGTTCGTGTTCCCCTTCCTCATATACATATGTTAATCCTAACACCCGGTGTGATGATATTTGGAGGTGGGGCTTTTTGTAGATGATTAGTCATAAGTGTGGAGTCCTCATGAATGGGATTAGTGCCCTTATAAAAGAGACCCCCAGAGAACTCTCTTGCTCCTTCCACAATGTGAGGACATAGCTAAAGGATGGCTATCTTTGAAGCAGCAATTAGATACTTGCCAGACACTGAAATCTGCTATTGCCTTGATCTTGGACTTCCCAGCCTTCAGAACTGTAAGAAATAAATTTCTGTCATTTGTAAGCTATGCAGTCTATGGTATTTGTGTTAAGGCAAGCTGAATGAACTAAGACATTGAGAAAAGAAAATTGCCCTTCCCATTGTGGATGGATCTCACCCAATTTGTCAAAGGCCTAAATAAAATAGAAAGCTGAGTAAGAAAGAATTCCTTCTATGCCAGTCTCTAAACTGGGATATCAGTCTTCTCGGCCTTCAGACTCTGGCTCAGGCTGAAACTCATACCATTGTGTGGCACTGGGCTTCTCAGTCTTCATAATTGTGTGAGCCAATTCCTTGTAATTATTTATCTATCATCTATCTATCTATCTATCTATCTATCTATCTATCTATCTATCTAACTATCGTCTATCTATTATCTATCATCAACCAACCATCTCCTATTGCTATTTTTTCCTTTGGAGGACGCTAACACAGCAAGAAGCCAAGCTTGGAGTGCAGGCAGTCTTACCCCCGCATCCTCATTCTTCATTAATACACTGAGCTGTCCCCGATGTTATAAGTATTACTTATCAGGCACTTAAATGGTTAAGTGCACTTCCATCCCTGCTGGAGCTGCAGAGCATTATGCTAAGTGAAATAAGCCAGGCAGAAAAAGGCAAATACCATATGATCTCACCTATAAGTGGAACCTAATCAACAGAACAAACAAGCAAGCAAAATAGAACCAGAGTCATTGAAATAAAGAACAAACTGACAGCAACCAGAAGGGAGGGGAAGAGGGAAAATTAGGGAAAGAAGGGGAAGGGCCACCAAGGAACATGTATAAAGGACACATGGACAAAGCCAAATAGGGTAGGTTTGAGGGTGGGAAGCTGGGATCAGTGAGAGGAGTATGGGAGGGTGAAAATGGAGACAACTGTACTTGAACAACAATTAAAGGTTTAAGCGCAGTTACAATAAGTTAGAAAATATATTATGATGATTAATCCTCACAACAACCCTGTAAAGTTATCCCTCCTTTGGAGACTGGGCTACTGAAGCATATAAAGGCTAAGCAGCCAAGGTTGCACAGCTGATGAGCTGTGGAATCAGGACCCAACCCAAGCAGACCAGGTCTAGAAACCATACTTTTAACCATTTTGCCTTACTTAGTCTAACGTGATGCAAATGCACATTCCATGATGCAAAGTAAACTTGAGTACATTTAAGTAAACTTTTTTATTAGAAAGTATCACAATGAAAAGGAAAAGGCCAACTGAAAACTGGGAGTATACATCTGTAACACATGTAACCAACACATGATTAGTATCCAGAATATATAGAGTTCTTTACAAGAGCAGTAAGAAAACAAAGAATTTCACAGGAAAAAGAGCCAAAGACCTGAACAGGCATATTTCACTGAGACAGCATAAGTCTTCTATAAACTTACTAAAACTTAATCTCCTTAATAATAATGGGCACCAATTAAATCATAAGTAACCATTTGATAATCAGGAGGTAGGCAAGCATTAAAAAATATGACAATAATAAGGTTTGATAAGGACATAGCAATTTAAACTGTTCATGGAGTATAAACTGGGACAATTAGGAAAGTAATGTGGTGTTATCTGGTGAAATTTAAGATATATGCAATGTAGGTCCCAATAATATCACTATTAAATATTTGTTCTAGAAAAAACTTATGTCTATTTACCAGAACACATGTCTGAAATGTTTATGGCAGATTTTTTACAAAATCAAACAAGAAAACAAAATCTGTAAATAACCCAAATATTCATGGACATGGGAATGATAAAATGAATTGCGATATTAATGCAATGGAGGGCTTCTCATCATCACTGTTGTTGTAGCTATTGTTGCATTGTTACCATGTGCAAGTTGGACTTCGGAGCAGACATATTGGCAACAGGTGGGTGGATACTTCTACGCTGTGAATCAGATGGTGGGGCTGAGGTACATAAATCTAAATTGGAATGCTCTAGTAGAGAAGGAATACCATGCTTCTGGAAAGGAAATGCATCTAGTGCACAAAGAAAGAAGTTCTGTATAGATAGTTTATATGAAAGCAGGAAGTAAGGACAAACAGGTGCAGGTATGGGTTTGTATACAACTTGTATATTTGTGGATGTGGTGGTGAGCACTGATTGTTCTTTGTGACTGGCTCTATTCTCACAATGAAATGGAAGGGAAACTCCACCGCTGAGAGTGAGAAGGGGATGCAGGTGTTCAATGTTTGATAATTGGGTGCAGGTATTTAGTTGAAAAGAAAACATTGTCAAAGGAAAAACACGTTAGCAAATAATGCCTCCAATAAAATAAATTTTATTTTGTTTATTCTCCGATAAAATCCTCCTCAACAATTTAATATTTTATCAAAATCTTATAGTAATTGAGAAAATTCTACTTTATCCTGTGTGTAGAGTAGGTAATAAGTATTAAAAAGGTTAATGGAGAGAGTGCAAAAAAAAAAAAAAAAATCAAGGACCTTAACTAATCCACAAAGAGATCATTTTCTCCCAGATACTTTACTTTTAGATAGAAATGACTTTGTACTCTACAATTGAACTATGGGACTTGATAAATGTTTGACTTTTTTTTAAAGAAGCTCAAGAATTTTTCCTTGTTTTCTCCATTTTTCTCAGAAGTGCGGATATGGTTTAGTGTTTATCTATGTGCAAATATTACTCTTGTAATCCTGGAGGGTTATGGAGTCCTTGGTTTATCCATCATATACCTTTCATTTGCCCATGGGTGGCTTTACCTGTGTATGCTCAATGTTTCTAAGTAGCCCTGCTACTTCTAGGTGGATAACAACCTATTTTTATTGATCTACAACCCTGACCCCCATAGTATCTTACTTTCTGACAAAAGGCTGGGCCAGTGTACAATAAAATATTCATGTTGAAGCACATAATTCTCAGTCTTGACATTTTAAAACACTAAAACTTTAACTTACACGGTGCTAAGGTATGGGAAGACTATATTGGATGCTGAGTCATACCAAGGTAGTAGCAAGGAGGAGTGGATAAGTCTAGGTGGAGAAATCAATCCACCCAAAAAGAATGCCAGAAATAGATTTGGGGGGTATTTTCTTCCCTTCCACTTCTGCCTTTCTTTCAGCTTTGTCTATAAGATTAAGATTTGAAATTTTAGCATAAAGAGCTATTTGTTATAGTTTCATTCAGGTGAATTTTTGGAGCACCCCTACTCCTTTCCTCACGCCCTTCTTTTCCCAGGTATCTCTCTCTCTCCCTCTGTGCCCTCCCCATCTCCCTCCCTCCCTTCTAAATTCCAAGGGTTCTTCTTTTGCTGTAACTTGTTCCTGAGTACATTTCTTCTACAGCTCATTTCTACCTCTGTGACTTTCTAAATAAACTTTCTGTTATAATTTGAGTCTTTGTTTTGAATTCTTTCTTAGCCAGAACTTAAGAAATGAGGTTGCTGAACTGAGGTTAACACTTGGTACCATTTTTCCTCCACTAACAAAATAAACTTTCTGGCTTTTATTAATGTTTAGCAGCATCATTCTCAAAGTTGAGCATGATGTCTCATCGTTGAAAGACAAAACTAATTTGAAAAGTACTTTGCCATAAGTATATTTTGTTCCAATGATGTATTCATTGAATTTTTTTAAAACTTGTTTTTATTTCAGGTAGGTGTGTGTATGTGTTCATGTGTGTTTGCACACACATCTGTGTATGTATATGATTAGCAATAAGAGTGTTATTTTTGGCTTGGTGTAGGCCTCTCTGCTATATGAGCTGTTTATTGACTGTCATTGTGTATTTTTGTGATACACACACATACAGGGTCTGGCACAAATAACACTCCTTTTTATTACAAAATTTTTACTATAAAATCATAATCATGTAATTCTCTAACATAACAATATCATACTCAAGCATACCAATGACATTTTAGCTGAAATGTTCAAATTAAAACTATAAATTGTTACACTAGTATTATTACCCTACCAACCACACTCAAGAAGGTGTTACTTCTGCCAGAATATATACATACATATATATATATGATATATATATAGAGAGAAATAGAATACCACCCAGGGAATCAGTGGCAATAGCACCTCAGAGTTATTTGTTGTTATTGATGTTTAATTTTATTTTGCATCTATATTATTTATAAAAACTTTATAAATCTTGCCAAATCACATTTCAGCAGAATTGGAAATAGTATCACAAGAAAAAATTGCTTTGTGTGGATCAACAGCTTTTGTAGCCTGTTTTGTGTGTGCTTTTTGTTGTTTACTTTATAAATCATGTATGAAGAAAAAAGGAAAAGAATGACATATGAAATGTTTATGAGAAACTCCAGTAAGCCCTGTTTTTAAAGTGCAAGGAATAGACAATTAGTTCAGGGATTTGTCATTCAGGTTATTGATCACAAAGGAAGTCTAAATGGAGGGAAAACCTGAATTTCTGAAGTCAACAGTCAGTATAGAGATGAAATAACCCTAATTTTGAATTCCCTTTCCTTCTCCAAAGTTTATTATCACTCAGCTTGCAGCACTGAGACCTTTAGCCTTTGACTGAGGAAGATAAGAATTACTGAAGGGGGCTATATTTATCCTCTTTTATCAGTTTCCAGGAGGAAGAAAGACATATTTTGGTCTCTTTTCTTACTTAAGAAAAGGCAGGCATAACATTTATAGATCTTGTTTTCTTCGAAAGAAGAATAAATGTATCAATTTGATTGAAGGTGTCAGAAATGTTTTGGGAAACAGCAGAGGCAGAGTCCTGAGGTGGGAAAAGTTTTACACAGAGCAACAGCAGTGCCTGCTTTGTTTGTGTTTTGATTTAGTACGCCCACCGAGTTTTTAAGCGTATTTTGCTGGAAGAGCAGATTGCTATTTGCAAAACTGACAAGAGTGCATTTTGTGGACATTTGCCCATGTTTTACCCCAACGTTTACATAAATAAATAAAGGTAGTGTTTAAAATTTTGTATAGAGTCTGGTAGACTGCCCCCCCCGCCCCCTGAAAATCTTACGTGCTTCTCAGTTCGATGAAAAGGAAAGGAAGTGGTGTTTTAGGTAACCGATTGCTTTAATAAAGGTTCCCCTCACCCACAGAGATTCTGTTGCATACATGGCTGCTGCTGGAAATAATTTGGGCTGTAATGGAAATAAAAAGCTAAAAATTAGGGCTCATGCTAGAGAAAGTGAATCACACCTATAATTATCCTTGTATTCTTAATTTTTTTATTTGTTTACTTTTGTGCATTTTGATGAGGCACTTCACTTCCCAGTGCCTTAGTTTTCATATTCACATAGTGGGGTCCATAATGTGCGTTTATAACCCTGCTGAGAGGATCAATGCGGTACGTGTACATGAAGGGGCTTAATAAATAGTATGTGATTTGAGCTTTCTGGATGAAAGTTGCTACGTGAATACAAAGTAGAGCAGCTTCCCACAGGTAATGCCTTTGCCTGGAGAACTCTGATTATAGGCTTTCTTTATCTCTTCAAAGCAGAGATTTTTCTCCTTGATTCCTTCCTGTATCTTAGTTGCAGAAGCTAAGATGCTTATTTACTCAGTACCATTTCCTTTTGAGCATACATACACCAATCAAGGAACATACTTGCAAAAAGATTTGTTTTCTTAGTGCACACATGGCCAATTACATAAATGCAAACAGGAAAAAGAACCAGTATGAAAGGAATGTTCACATCACACCAAGTCCCCAGATGGCTCTCAGAACCTCTGCCATCTCAGGTGGAACCGAATGTTAGAATATGGATTTTCAAGTAAAGTCATTATATCCCAAGAATATTGACTGAAGTACTTGTTAGGATTTATTTAAATTTGACTTCACTATATTCCCTTTTTCTGTGCAGCTCTAGATAAAAGCAATAGCAAGAAATAACTTCATACAACATTTTAAAATGTTTACAAAACATTTTCACAAACATTATGTAATTTGTTCCTTGCAATAACCATATGAGACAGGAAAGATCTGTGGGTTCAGAAAGGTTATGCAATGTAACTTACCAAAAAATACCCTGCTGTTAAGTGGCAGAATGTAATTTAGAACAAACATCTTCAGTGCTTTTCCACATTTCCAGGGTGGTGCATGAGTTTCACCACACATTTCATATCTGATTCATAAGTAGTGACTGTCTCTAGTGCTGTGCTCAGGATTTTTAGGCTACATCCAGCATCTGAGGGGAAGAGTACAGTAACTGGTTAGCCATTCCTGCTGTGTATGTGGGTGGAGACCTGGGTCATGAGTGATGCGTATCTGCTAACCCAGAAGTGCACTATAATGTGGGTATCATGGACTGAAACTGTGTGTGTTCCCTCCTCCCCAATTCATGTATTGAAATCTGATTTCTTAATTTGATAGTACATGGAAGTAGAGACTTTGGAGAGTAATTAGGTCATGAGGGTGAAGCCCTCATAAATGGGATTAGTGCCCTTGGAAGAGGAGGCCAGAGAACTGGCTGGCTGTTCCTACCATGTGAGCATGCAGCAAGAAGGTGGCCCTCTGGAAAAAGAGAAGATGCTTTTTACCAAAACATGACCACACTGTCACTCCAATTCTGACCTTGGACTTCCAGCCTCCAGAACAGTGAGAAATAAATTTCTGTTTTTTATAAGCCACAAACTCTGGTGTTTTGTTATAAGAGACCAGATTGATAAAGATGGTGTTTTGTACACACACACACGTTTTGAGTAATGACTTTGTCTCTGTAGCACTGAAGTAAAATAGATATCTCTGAATGGTTTTTACCAGGGATATAGACTAGGCCTGTATACAGGGATAACTGCTTGATCTAGAGTTTAATCAAAATACTCCTCTACCTAAATTTCTGATTTTTAAGTGTGGCAGATAATTATGATATACTTATATGTTTCCTTGACTTTTTTCTCAGTATTTATTTATTTATTTCTATTTTTACAAAAAACTCCTACTCACCCTTTAGAAACTCATGCAGTGCTTCGGTTAGGTGATACCTATTTAGAAAAGCTGATATATGAAAACGAGAGTGTAAAGACAGTGAGTAACAAACTTCTTTGTAAATATTCATTGATGAAATGAAGGAGAAAGAAGAGAAAATAATGTGAAATAGAGTAATATGGTGGGGAAACTTCTTAATTTCTTCACATAATATCAAGTAGGTGATAGTCTATGCTTAGTATTGGTGAGAATAGCATTGATTGCTGAACTAAGTTATTTTGGGAGGACATTCATATCATGGTGAATAATTTATCCTATTTTTTTCACAAAAATCAACAATTTTTTCACTTTATAAGACTTTATTTTTTTTTAAATTGTTGTTCTTGTACAGTTTTCTGTCTTTTATTCCCATCCCAGCCCAGTACCCCAGCCCTCCCCACCTCCCTCCCATAGGAAGTATCCTTTCTTAAAAGACACATCAGACAACATGTCTTTTGGCTTTTATGAAAATGATATAAGACTCATACAGTTAAAATTATTTTTGAAGCTGACTATCCTTGGACACATGACTGTACTGATATTTTCCCATCAGTTTGCAGACAATTGGCCTACTTTGGTGATGAGTCATTCAGTTTCCCTTTCAGTCTTGGCATTGAAAAATATATAGATATCTCTAAGTGTGAAAAAAGGCATTTCCATATTTTTGTCTTAAAATTAGATTTAGAACTATTTGACCTGTTATTTCACTGGAAGGTTTGTTGAAATAAAATTTTTATAAAAATTGCTCTAATACATTTTTATAGCTGGGGAGAACCATTTTAAATTATGAACTGTAATTTCTCACTGTGTGCTTGGCTTCTGCATTTGTATCTTCTGCTCAGTGCTTCCTTTGAGTTTCAAACCATAAATACTAATACAAAAGGAGATTTGGAGTGAAGCAGGAAACATGGGTGTCATCTCTGATACTTGTTTCTCCTTGATGCTCCTATAACAATCCATCACTCTGTTTCATGATTTCATTCCCTAATTATTTCTAAAATCTGACCATATCACTCTGGCTTCATAAGAAGCAACCTTAGGCTACCGATCTGTCTCCATATTTTTAATAATGGCATAGTGATTTTTCTATAGTTACCTTTTTCCCTCCCCTATTCATTCTCCAGAATGAGCTCTTTCAGTGAAGATTCTCCTTCACACCACCAGCACGTATGAATACTTATATTTCTATAACCAAAGAGAATCTGCTCCAGGACCAGGCTACCTTGCATGTTGGGAAAATGTCTCAGACAGTATAGTAGATTTACATCTGGCAGATCAGAGTCAGACTGTTTGATCTCAAATGCTACATTTACAAGCCATGTGATTGAGCGAGTTATGGCTTAAAGCCTTGTCCTCTTTTCTCATGTATAAAATAAAGATAACAATAGTCTTGAACTTAAAGTAGTTGTCCAAATCAAATGAGATAGCCCCAGGTAAGCTTTTAGCCCAGTGCTGGGCATGATGTAGTGAAAATCGTCCTCAGAGCCGGCATAGACAGCCCTCACCGCCCGCTCTGCTTGCATAGCCTCAGCGCTTGGGCACATCCACAGGAACTCTCACTGAGGTTCTCCCGGTAATCGTTCACAGGGTCTACATTCTGTCAGCGTCCTACATTGAAGAAGCAAGACACAGGACTCTGCTATAATACAAATCCTCACCTCTTCCTCTGACCGCATAACTAACCCGATGATAGCTGGAGGAAAGTGAAGAGTGGCACGGAGATGAAGATAACATGACTGTTGAGCCCTCTGGATAAAGAATCCTGGCCTCTTTCCTTATGTCAGGATGGGACAGGAGAATCTATGTTATATTTTTTATCCTTAATAACCTCTCTTGTTATTAACCCCTCCGAAACTCAATATGTCACCTACCTTGAATGAGAATCTTTGAAGGCCAAGTTTCCTCCAGGCACAGGGCCTTTGCCTGTATTGTTCCTCTCTTTCTTTGCCTGGTAAATTCCTACTCGTCCTTCATATTGTTGCAGAGCAAACAGAAAGGTTCTCGAGACTGGCAAAACACTTCCAAAGTCTCACTTTCTCGAACCTGAGGGGTCAGTCTTCCACGGGCAATTAAGATCCCGGACGAGCCCCCAAAAACTGTTACCGAGCAACAGAAAAGGTCCGTTATTGTCCGCCGCCTTACGGAAAGATGTCTCTCAAAGCCAGAGATTTGTGAAAAGGAAAGAAAATGTTTATTTAATGCTATACAGAATTAAAGTAGTAACCTAGCATCTCCATTAATATATCAAAGTCCTTCAGGATACCCACAGACACCCACAGTGCTTTCTATCTCCCTCTGCCCTAAGTCAGGGTACCGTAATTGCAAGGAAGAGAAGCACACGTCCGGGATCCAGGCTCTTGACACCGTCAGCTGTGTCGTTGTCCAAGCAGGATCTCTAATTAATCCAAAGCCATGTGGCACCTTCTCATGGCCTACTGGCAAGAGTTCTTTCACCCTTCTTCCAAGCCAAGTCTCTCTTGTTCTCAGGCCACACAGCCAAAGGGAGCACCCCAAAGCTGCGTGGTCCTTCTTCTACCAAAGCTGTGGGGAAGGGGTCCCCACTCTGGAAAAGCCTCGTGGCAATTCTCTGCTAAAGCCACATGGTGATTTTCCCTCACAGGGTTGTGAGGGTCTTAACTCTCGGGAAAGCATGCGGATTCTCTCTCATGGAGCTGCGAGTCCTGCACTCTGGTGAAACCGCATGTATCTCTCCTCATGGAGCTGTGCGTCCTGCTCTCTGGAAAAACCGCATGGATCTCCCCCAAATGGCTGCCACACCTGGGTTTAAATCCCCACGCCAATCCTCCTCTGCAGCCCCATTTCCAACTCCTCCTACAATCGGTTATACCTGCCAGCATTCCTGTATGTTTCCAAGGTTATTGGGATGCCATCATGAGTCTGGGCAGGTGTGTCCCATTTTCTGGAGCCAATCTTCTCCAAGCTCCCACACAGGTGCTTTAACTTAGGGTTCCTCCCCCAGTCACATCCTTGGGGAAGTCCTTTCCATCCCCCCTGGCTCAGAGCATGGCCACAGCTGTTTAACAT
>PVKU01001482.1:173994-216708 GCA_004027475.1 Anoura caudifer | reverse complement strand
TTACCTGTGGGGGAGGGGGTGAGGACATCGCATATGTCCCTCTAATATTTCCTGGACACCGTGAGTTCTGGGCCCCATTCCAACTCCCTTTTGGGGCCCCCCTCTTGGCTGCACCCTGTTACAATATCTCAGATCAAACTTATTCAGAGAAGCCTTCTCTGACCAGAAGACAAATCTACACTTTACATACATTATATTTCTCTGTGTTCTGCCCAGTGCCCATCACAATTTATAATGATCTTCCTAATGTATATATGTTATATTTTTTCTACCAGACTAAAAGCTCTAGGTGGGTAGGGACCTTATGTATAAAGGCAGAAAGTTGTGGAATCAACAGTGTCTTTGGCATGTAGTAATAATATTTGTTGGCTGGCTGAATAGGTAATTTTTCATAAGCACTGAGGATTCATATTGTCTGAAGTACTCTACTGCCTTTTAACATTTATCTTTACTTTCAAGAATTTTCAACCTGAAAAGGACAACAAAATGCAGTAATTTATTCTTAATTATGTTATAACTGAAAAACAATTTTCATGTTTTGATTTTCCTGTTGCCTTCATTGACCAAGCATGGGAATTAGTCACCACATTGTTTACTGCAAGCTACTGGTATTTGGAATTAATCTTTTGATAAAACCTTATACAGTTACATATTGATTTACAAATATGCACACAAAGATAAATAAAAACTTCCTTTAATTTTGGATGATATTAACTATGGATTCTCCAAATCTTCCTTTTTCATTTTTCTTTCTCTATTGTTAAATAGAAAGTCTGTGGCCCAAAGTAGCCTTGCTCATGCTAAAATCCATGGTACTAAACCTAGATCAGGGGTGTCAAACTCATTTTCACTGGGGGCCACATCAGCCTCTCAGTTGCCTTCAAAGGGCCTAATGTCATTTTAGGACTGTATAAATGTAACTACTCCTTACCAGTTAAGCAAGAGCTCGGCACTGCCACTGGGTAGAGAAAAAGGTGCTGAGCCAAATAAGACAAGGTGGAGGGCCGGCTTTGGCCCATGGGCCTAGTGTTTGCCACCTATATCCAGGTCCTAGATATAATACCTAATCTAATTGCAGTTTCAACCTCTCCTAGAAATATAATCTTAATTAACCAGTCTGGAGTGATCTGGTCAAGTACAAATAAGGTAATCTGTCACATGGGCTCTCTTTATCCTCAATAAAAAGAAGAAGCAATCTGAATGTTTAAAAAACAAACAAACAAACAACTTGCCATTACCTTCCCCCCAAAAGGAGATGTCCTGGTCTAAAAATAATCTGTTGTTTGTTTTGGTTAACTGCCCACTTGCCCCATGCTTCTTTCTATTAAAAAAACCCTTCCATTTTCCCACAACCCCTCAGGGCAAGAACACTAGTTGCTAGATAGGATGCTGTATGATTCATGAATCCTTAATAAAGCCAATTCGATCTTCAAATTTACTCAGTTGCAGTTTGTTTATTAACACTGGGTTTCTCCCTACCCCTGTATCTATGTCTGTGTCCGTGTCTCTCTGTTTCTTTTGCAACTGCATGTGGACTCACATGCACACACCACAAACACATGCCCTGTTCTGAACTTATAATTAAGAAATAATGGAAGCATCCATCGCTAAGTGACCTGGTTAACTTTAACTTAAGTACACGCAATATTGAAACATCCTCTTTCAACTCACAACTCTTAATTGTGATTTAAAAATTTGCATTATCATTTTACAGGATTAATTTTATTTGGCAGTCCTTAGGATTCTGTTCTTAAACTCTCTTTGGGAATTAACAAGTACATTTGATTTCCAAGTCTGCTCAGCTCTACACCTTCAGCTCTAAACTGCTCTGAGCACGTTTTCCTCATTCTCTCCTTGCCACTTCAGTTAACTTGGAGGGAAAATAAGTCCTCAGTATACTATAAAAAGACTGTTCAGAGATCTCTCCTTTATTCTTTTGGAGAAGAACTTCATTTGACAAATTTGGCATGAGGGTCATCAGCCAATTAATAATGAATAAAATCTGAACCAGAATAAGATTAATCTTCAGAGTACTGGCAAATCAATCACACTTCTGCTAATAAGGATTCACCATGCATGAAAATCTTATAGGAGACTGAATATATCTGTTCTTTGTTTAGTTAACCTGATTGTTTCCATCTTGCTCTATTCACTGACGTTAGTATAATCCACAGAGCTGAGTCTCAGTAATGTGTAAGTCTTCCACAGATACCTAGAAGGAAATCATAAAAACTATGGATGAGGTGATGCTGGAGAAAATTACTATCCTCCTTAGCTACCCAAATGATAAGATCCATTAGTCCTCCTATAGGTTGTCAAACTTTAATGCCAGGACCATGATTTGCAGATGCTGTTTTCTAAATATCGATTTTAATGTCCTAAGGGTAGAAGTACCAGAGCAATATTAGGGAATGGCAGAAAAGGAGGAAAATTGAAATGAACAGCAGGTGGTGAGCCTAATGGAATAATATGGACCTTCTTTTTTCTAGTTAAATCTTACTATGGCCCAGTATGGTCTTTTTCTTTTTTCTTTTATTTGTATTTCCTTAAATTATTTTCTGCCTAGGCATTCTCTTATAGATATTGTATAAGATACTTCATGTACTTTTCCAAGATTTTTTATCCAATTACATGTTGCTCCCTACCTTTACCCCTGGAAAAAATTTGCTCTGGTGGTGGAAATATTAGACTTTTGGATCCAGAGTTCATGGATTCAGCCTTGAATCAGTCCTGCTTCTGAATTTGGTTCTGAAGTCTCTTAGCAGGGTTTTGCTACAGATCTTCAATTACTGTGGTTGGGTTTCCACCATGAGTGGCTAAATCCCCAGGTGCTGTCTGTCTGGTTGATATAACTTCTGCTTACTTCCTGCCATCACAGTTGCCTGATGATAAACCTGTTCACCTGCAGGGCTATCCAACTGTTGTTTACTTCTAGACCTTCTTAAAGCTTAACACCTGGGTGCCTGGATGTCTTTCCTTATGCAGCCAGTCTTCCATTTAGTCTGCTGCTAGGCTTTTTCTAACAGCCTTTCCATTTGTCCAGTTTGGTCTTGGTGGGGCAGCCTACCTTCTTTGTTTGGTCTTTTCCAGATTGGCCATTTCTGTTGCTCACAAAAGTTCCTGGTCATGAAGCAAAAGAGAATGGCACACAGCTGAAACACACGAGAAGAGGAAGACAGTGAATATACAATAGGTAAAGCCAAAATTTTTTATTTTATTTTAAACCGCACTGAAATAGAGTATTTTTTATGACAATCCTTATCTCATTTTTTAAATTTGTGTTCTGTATAGAAACCTTTGTTCTAGGTAAATGGAGTCAGAATAAAAATGTATTCCTTTTAGGGGGCAGGGGAGGAGTAAAATGCAGGAAGGTGTGGTGCTTAGTTCTGAAAATATGTAATTTACAATTAGACGAGAATTTTACAGATTTAAACATGGAAACTGTTTTTTAAAAATATTATATATCTTAGCTTGAACTTTCAAGAAAATTGTTTCAGTGACTTTCTCCCCCTTCTATATGGCTATTCTTGCCTTAACCTTACTTTTTCCTTCTTCTAAGCCACAGGTGGCAAACACAGGGCCTGTGGGCTGAATCCGGCCCCCCCACCTTGTTTTACCCAGCCCAGCACCTTGTTTCTACCCAGGGGCAGCACTGAGCTCTTGCTTAACTGTTAAAGACTAGTTACATTTATACAGTCCTAAAATTACATTAGGACTTTGAAGGCAACCGTGAGGCTGATGTGGCTCCTGGTGTAAATGAGTTTGACACCTCTATTCTAAGCAAAGTTGCTTCCTCCCTTGCTCAATATCTGATTAGC
Organism: Anoura caudifer; assembly: GCA_004027475.1. Classification (NCBI taxonomy): domain Eukaryota; kingdom Metazoa; phylum Chordata; class Mammalia; order Chiroptera; family Phyllostomidae; genus Anoura; species Anoura caudifer. The sequence continues at coordinate 212,890 of PVKU01001482.1, read as the reverse complement.
TAGTTACTGATATTGGTTATGGAAGTTTTCTTTCTTTGGTGGAATTGGAGATGTCTGTCCGGAACCACGCCAGTCATCCTGTAATTTATGTGTAGTGTAATTCAGCAGGAACTGGCCTAGAGGGTAGGACTGGATTTCATGGAATACACAGGTGGATAGTGCTTCTGATGGAAGGCCAGTGACATCACCTCTGGATAAAAAAAATTTTAATTTTCCCTAATGAAACCACTTTCTTTGCTTTTTGCTCTTTTTTGTTCTTTGTAATTGACCAATGGCAGATTTATTAACTGGATGATTGCAGGAGTGGAATTTTCTTTGCTCCTATTCTTATGTGGTATTTGGCTTCATCTGTGGAGAGATAATGATTTTCCTCCTGCGTTCATATGTGCATCTTGCTCATTTCCAGTGTTCATATAAAGGAAGACAGCACAATCATGGCAAGCTTGTGGAAACTTTTCTTCCATCTAATATCCCATAGCCCTCAGTATACTGCTGAGAATACAACCTATTTCATGGCTCCAGCCAGCAACCTTTTTTTTTTTTTTTTTTTTAGAATGTTGGGAGGAGAGTAAAGCCAAATAAGCTGAAGCATAAATATTATGCCTATTTACTTATTCATTTATTTGTTTATTTTTCTTCTATTACAATTGTCCCAATTTCCCCCCATTGCTCTCCCCTTCCCTTCCCACTCCTCACCCCTGCTCCCAGTCAATCCCCACACTGTCATGTTCATGGATCATTCATACTTGTTCTTTAACTAGACCAGTCTCCTTTCCTCCTTTATCCCCTACCCTTCTCCCCTCTGGTCCATGTCAGTTTGTTCCTTGTCTCCATGCCTCTGGTTCTGTTTTGCTCATTTGTTTGTTTTGCTCACTAGGTTCCTGTTGTGGGTGAGATCATATGGTATTTGTCTTTCACTGCCTGAATTATTTCACTTAACATAATGATCTCCAGTTCCATCCATGCTATCATGAAAAGTAGAAGTTCCTTCTTTCTTTTTGCTGCATAGTATTCCATTGTGTAAATGTACCACAGTTTTTTGATCCACTCATTTACTGATGGGTACTTAGGCTGTTTCCAGCACTTGGCTATTGTAAATTGTGCTGCTCTGAACATAGGTGTGTATATGTTCTTTTGAATTGATGATTCAAAATGATTAGGTTATAATCCCAGCAGTGACTACCTGGGTCAAAAGGCAGTTCCATGTTTAGTTTTTTGAGGAAATTCCATGCTGTTTTTCACAGTGGCTGCACCAGTCTGCATTCCTACATTCCAACAGTGCACTAGGGTTTCCCTTTCTCCACAGCCTTGCCAGCATTTGTTATTTGTTGATTTGGTTATGATGGTCATTCTGACAGGTGTGAAGTGGTATCTAATTGTGGTTTTAATTTGCATCTCTTTGATGGCTGGTGATATTGAGCATCCTCTCATATAGAATTGCCTAAAACTATGGTTGCCCACATGGTAGCTGGTGTTCTATTATCCAAATATCAACTACTCAGATTTAAAAGCAGAAATTCTATCATTTTGTAATGATGGCTATTTGATCAATGATCTTGACATTTTTACATTTTCAGTATTGTGAAGGAGAAAATCCTGTTTTAAGATTTGCCCTTTAAGAAATTAAAAAATTAAAAATTAAACTGATTAAATATTGTGTGTTTGCAAAAAAGAAAACTCCAGATGTCATTCCACCTATTAAAGGACAAGTGTTCCCTTTCCAAGACCTGACATATCCAGTGAACACCAGCTTTGATATTTTGATAACACCTTGGGATAAAAAGTTAAAAATCTTGTCAAATATTTTCAAATAATCTCACACTGCTAATGGGCTTGAAAAACAAGAAACTGATGAATAGGTGTTGCCAATTAAAAAGATTTCCCTGAAGTGCTCTATGCTTCATGAAAATTTCATTGGCAATTATATAATAGGCAGTGAATTCTAACTTTCTAATCCAATATTTGAATTATAATTTTTGCATATGGAATGTTATATAATTTATAAACAGTGCATTTGACAAATGGTATCCAGGCTCAGATTTAGAACAAAACAAACTATCTTCTAATTAAATACTAATTTGGTATGCATTTGAGGACTCCTGTTATCTCAATTCCTTTTTTATTATTTTGGTTCTCATCTCACGCTCTAAAGACAGTGGTTTCTCAACACTGAGAGGTGAAACATGAAATGTACAGGACAAACTTTGAAGTTATAAGGATAGAAAGTTGAATTTTGTCTTTAATTCTCACTAAGGAATGTGATTGTGGGTAATTTAACATTATTTCATAGTAAAATTTTTATCACAATATTGCTATAACTTAGTGAGAAGATAATATATGCCAGTTCCTTGAAGGCAAGTTATAAATATTATCTAGTTTAATTTTCACACCACTGCTGAATGATAGATATTGCCATCTACATATTAAAAAGAAAGAAATAGAGTTTTAGAGAGGCTAAGTCATTCTTCCAATTTTATACAGTAAGTGCCAAGAGTCAATATTCAAAGCCAGACCTCTATTTCCCTTTATGAGAAATGGTATTAAATTGTCTTGCAAAGTTTGTGAGAATTTAGTGAGAGAGTGTAGTATATTTCCAGATACTATATAAATGCTCTGTGAATTTTGGAATTAAATTCAGCCTTCCTCTTCCTAACTATTTCTAGTCATTTTTCTAATTTCTGCTATGAAAATCTTTTTTAGCCTTCTTTTCCTCTTACATTTTTCAGTGTTACTATCCTGAATCAGGACATTATTACTCTTTCTTTGGATTAGTTTCCCTGGCCTTATTTCTTAGCACTTCATCTCTTTTCCCTTAGTGTAAATATCCTAAGATAGTCCTTTGCTCATATTAGCGTCTTCACATCCTTCTTCTCATAAGTTATTCAGAGATCTAGACTAATTCCTCATGACTTACAAAGCAAAGTTTTAGTTGCTTAGCATGAATTTTGGGATCCTCCCCAAATTGGCCATGTACTACCTCTTCAAGCTTAGTTATACTTCATGGCAGCCAATTTAACTAGTCTCACTCTCCCTGAGCAAGTCATGTATACATCTATTTTTTGCCTCTCTAGTATTGCTCATGCTATGATTTCCTCTGAGATGTCTTTTCTTCCTTCTCCTCCTGCCTCCCACTGTTGTCTGTCATTTTCACCTGCAAGTCTTACAAGGCTAATTGAAAATGACTTCTGTTATAAGGGCTTTCTTACCTTTAGCTAGAATCTTCCTTCTGTCTTTCATTCTTAGAACTTCAAAAATATGTTATATCACTTATGTTTCCTTGTACTAAAATTAGTTTTGTGCACATCTTCTTCCAATGTTAACTTTGTCCCACCTAAAGACAGACAACATTCCTTGTTCATCTTTCTGTGTTCTAACAGCACTACATACATGTTTATACATTTAGTAGAAACTTGACAGATTGAATTTAATTAAATAAAGTTCAAAAGAGAGATACTCTGGGGTAGGGCAAAGAGTAAAAGCTTTGGAAATAGAACCAATTTTAACAGGACATCTGCCAATTAAAAGCTTAGTCTTCAGCTTCATAATTGTAAAGTGGGCTAATACTGTCTATTTCAGATGATTTTGGGGAAGACTGAGGTAGGATATACCATTAACTAACACTCGGATGTGTGGTATGTATCAGACCCTGTTCTGAGCACTTTACATACATAGATTCACATAATCCTTATAACAGCTCTGTAAAGTAAGTGCTATTATGATCTTGTTTTTAAAGAGAGCAAACTGAGGCACAAATGGATTAAGTATCTTGCCCAAGGTTACACAGCTAGCGAATGGCATAGCTGGGGTTTCAATCAGGATGGTCAGGCTATAGCAACCATGGGTTTAGGATTGCACCTTATTACAAGAATTTTTCCCTCTCTATAATATGAGGATTATTTTTCTTAAGTTGAAAGGGGGATTGTTATATTCACTGATTTAGCAAGTGTTTGTACCAGGTGTCAGTGTGCTGGGCAGGATGTGGTCTCTGCCCTGAAGGAGCTTTCAGCAGCATGAGGGAGGCAGGCAGCAGGCAGCAGGCGGGCGAGTCCTGCAGTAGCAGTGGTCACAGCAGGCTGTGGGAGAGCAAACACATTTCCTATTCAGGCTTTTCTTTTTAAGTCTGTTCTTACCTTGAAAGGGGAAATTTCGTCTTTCTATTTTTGATGCCATAACAAGTAATTTAAAGAAGTCCTGAGGTTTAGGGCTCTAGGCCCCAAATAGCGCATGAAATCAAAGCCTCATATTTATATTCTTTCTGTTACTTAATTCTTTGACTTTTAAAATCAGATAGACTGCTACATGGACTATGGTCTGTAGGTGAAATGAAACCTGAGGGAAGATAGTTTGTTACTTTCCTATCAGAGCATAAATGAGGAAGTTTCTCTATGCCTGAAACAAAATGTGGGTGAAAGAATCTTACTCCCTGGTCTTGAATAATTGAGTAAATTGAATAATGTCAAACAAGAGAAAGAAATAGCCATATAGCTATGAGATGCTGTGTGACAGAAGTTGTCTTTAATGGTTTATATTAAGATTTTTTTCATCATTCTTCCCACCTAGTATCCCAAAGTAAACAGAATCAAATACACACAAAAGGAATATATACCATTAGCACTTACTTTAAGGTAAAATCATATATGTAAACTATTTTCTGGCAACCAGCCAGGTGACAAGTACCTGCTTGGCAGGATAGCTAATTTATTTTCAGAATGTAATCCATACAAAAATAAAGTTTTGAAGGAGGAGGTGAGAGATGGGAGAGAGACCAATGAAAGAAGAAAGGTCTTGTTTAGTACAGGTGCATCCCTCCGTGCTTGTCATGTGCACTTTCACTTTTTATACCTCCAGTTTGCATATTTGTCATGGCTCTAGGCATATTGATTTGCAATTTTTAACTCAATCTTTTACACTTTTAGTCTGTAGGTATTCTTGTCAGAGTGAAGGGAATTCTACTTGTTATTGAATAGGTTTCTGAGAATTGGCAACAGACTGAGCACTTGGTGGTATCGCGGGAGCATAAGTTTAGAGTACTCAGAATTACGGAGAGTCAGAATTAGTCCTAAAGCTTCCCCAGGAGGGATGGAAATCCTTCCCAAGCAGATAGTTCTTATAGTTAATATGTTCTCTTCATATCTTAGATACCATAAGGAATATCAAGACATCAAAGAAAATGAAAAAAAATGTATGATGTTGTTTCACCCCTCCTAGTATATAATGGTTGTTTGCTCCTCATTTCCTTAACTCTAAGTTCAAGAATTAGATATGACCTCATGAGCTGAGATGAAGGAAAGCATTATGTGTCTTAACAGTCATATATAAACTAAGATGAATATTAGAATTATTTTAGGTGTTTGTGAAAACATCTAGGGCCTCCCAAGTATACTGATTCTGTCAGAGGTGGAATATATAGTTTTGAATGGTTAACAGAATGGTTTTTAATGATCATACAGAAGTGAGAACTGCTGTTATAGCAGTTACAAAGTTAGATATAGGGGTAAAGTGTAGACTAGCATAGAGTATTGAACTAACGTAAACAGAGATAATAAAAACCAGAGAAAGAAGCCAACAGATTTGGAATCAGCAAGGTATCAAGCCCTTTCCATCTTTAAAACTCTAGGTAGCACTAAGATCAATAACTTACAATATTTCATTTATCACTTGTCTCTGTCAATGTTTGATGTACATTGAGTTCCAGCATAGCTATATCAGTTAGTAGTATGTTTGTTAGAGATGGGGAATGTGCCAGGTACTGTGCAGATGGAAGAAAAGGCAGAGGGGTGCCTATATTTGTCTAAAATTGGATGAGGGAGAGAGGTGATGGATAAGACGGGTGGAACTACCTTTTACTTAGTAGCCACTATGTGCAGAATATTTTACTGCCCTATAATAGCACTGCTATTAATAAAAATCATACTTATAACTAACACTTTTATGGTGCTTTTTATGTGTCAGGTACTGTTATTCAATACTTTATATTCAGTCCTTTAAAAAAACCCTTACAAAGTTGAGACAATTATGTTCCTCACTTACAGATGAAGCAATCGAGGCTGAGATAGGTGCTTCCACATCACAGAACTGGAGAGTGGCCAAATTCAGATTCAGCCTAGAAATGCACTTTCCCTGAGTCCTTAATTTTAACTGTTTTCTCTCATAAATAGAGTTGGGTGAAGGCTCTAAAATTTGCGTATAAATTAGCCAAAGAAAGATTGAACTGACTTCTGAGGAACGCACTGAGCTCTGGACATGGATGATCATGTGATTCATTAGTGTGCCTCTCAACTTAGTTCCTTTGTTAAAGCAAAGGCACGGGCAAACACAACATTAGTCATGGACTGAGTAGCAAGAACCTTATTTAATTGTGAGGTCAGTATTTTAAATTTATTAGTGGTCTGATTCATCTTCCTGTAGCTCTCACTCTTAGTCTTGTACAAATCTCCTTTTAGATATTTAGCTTCCTTGTTCAATTTTCCCTTCCCTTGTGTTAATTTTTCTACCTATCACCTCAGGCAAAAATATAAAAATGTCAAACAAACAAACCACACCTTGTGTAACATCCAGTCAAAACAATGCATGTCGTTATTCCTTTGTGGCCCATAATGTATTCATTCATTTTATTTGTCCACTTTATTATTATTGTTCAAGCACATTTGTCTTCCATTCCCCCCTACTCTCCCCCACCCACACTGACCTCCCACCCTCAATCCTACCACACTCAATCCTACCCACCATTGGCTTTGTCCATTGGTCCTTTATGCTTGTTCCTTGACAACTCTTCCCCTGAAATCCCCCACACACCTACCCTATGGTTACCCTCAGTTTGTTCTTCATTTAGAATGGCCATCAAACAAATCAACAAATGCTGGCGAGGTTGTGGAGAAAAGGGAACTCTAGTACACGGTTGGTGGGAATGCAGACTCATGCAGCCACTGTGGAAAACAGTATGGAATTTCCTTAGAAAACTAAAAATGGGACTGTGTTTTGACCTGGCAATTCCACTGCTGGGATTATACCCTTAAGAATCCTGAAATACCAATTCAAAAGAACCTATGTACCCCAATGTTCACAGCAGCACAATTTACAATAGCCAAGTGCTGCAAGCAACCTAAGTGCCCATCAGTAAATGAATGAATCAGAAAACTGTGGTACATTTACTCAATGGAATTCTATGCAGCAGAAAGAGAGGAGTCCTACCCTTCACAACAGCATGGATGGAACTGGAGAGTATTATGCTAAGTGAAATCAGCCAGGTGGTGAAAGACAAATACCATATGATCTCATCTATTAGTGGAACATAATCAACAACAACAACAAAAAAAAGCATAATATAAATATCTCTAATTTGGTCATCTGACTTATGTTGTGGGCATGCTATAATCATCAGAGTAAGAGACCTGTTTTGTGTGCATTACTAAAGCATCAGATAGCTGGATATTCTGTGCCCTTTAATGGTATAAACAATAGTAAACCAATAAACAACTGGCTGACGTGCACACTTTGGTGGAAATCCCATCCTCCACCCTCACCCCAAAGAACTGCACAATGACAGGTTTCTCTTAATCACCTTTACTTTGATTTCCTATTTTCCTCAGACTTAAAAAATCTCTGGTGTATGCCATTTCCTGGGACTTTTCTTTTTATCTGTGTTAAGCCTAGTCTTGCAATTTTGCCAAAATAACATTAGCAAAGGCATTTCTGTACTTGATGATTTTATTGAGGGTTTGGGGGCATCAGAAGTTGGATATATTGCCAGCATTGCAAATAAACTACATTTGCATTTCAGACATCCCTATTTTTAAAGTCCCCAGGCATTACCAGTGCAATATTTCTCGGTGAGCATCTTTTTGTCAGGGGCTTCAACCTTCTGGTCTCTGATAGGCAGCTTCTGTTCTTCTGAGATCACGCCAGAGCTACCCAAATTCTCATTTTCTCCTCCTATTTATGCATGTCCTATTTGTATATTCTTGGAAAAACAGGCTGTGAGGGTTTATGACATGGCAAATCTCCCTTCATCTACAAACCGGAGAACTTCATCCGCTATCATTAATGCTCCTAGAACAAGAATGGTTCCATTTCCAAAATATAATATTACATAAATTCCAACAAGGAAAGAGTGAAAGCATGAGGTATCCTGGAGAATTGTCTACTTCTTCCTCTAGGTTATAAGAAATTGTATAGCATTGCTATTTGAATGATTTCTTTTAGAGAACAGAAAAAATGCCTCTCTCAGTGGCCCACATGAGAAATGTACAGCTATAACTGAACGCTACTTCATACAATTATCCTGGTTATAAGACAAAGTATGGAGTCACCTCACTACCAGGGAAGGTAATGTTCATGGACCTTGACTGTGGAGTGACCTCTCTTTGCTCGTCTTAATTTAGAAGGGAGAGGTTGTTACTATGAAGACTTTTGTAACCAAAAGGAATAAAACTTACTAGCATATTTCTGTGGCAGCTATATAGGTAATATCTGATTATTCTTCAATTTTCCTTTGAGTAGAAATTTAAAGAGGCTTTATTGAAAAACCTTTTTGTCTGGTATTTGTGTCTCAGAGTTCTAAATCTCTTACTAAGTATTTTATAAAAGGAACCAATTCATTATATAGGGCATTGACAAGGAGAAACCATCCTTGATATTTGGCTAAGAATGTGTAAAACTTAAAAAAGAAATCCCTAAAATTTCCCCTAAGCCTCAAACTCCAAGTCCAACCTATTTTTATCTGCAAAGTAATTCAAATTTTTCTCATTTATGTCCCTCTTTCTTACCTTTCAGTTCTTTCCCAGAGCTAATCGTTTCACATCAAAGTCACTAACCAAGATGTTTAGTAAAACAAAAATAAATCTCACCCTTGGATTAATTATGAGGCTTCTTTCTATAAATAGCAGTTCTGCTGTTCAGTGCTGATGATCATGCCACCCAGCAGTGTGTGCTTACGTTGGAAATCGCAGTGTCCTGGGGCCCACTTTTTGTTAAATTAGTTGTAAATTTCCTCTTCCTTCTCCACCTCATTCTTCTTTAGATTACCCACTTTTTATCACTTTCTTACTCTGTTTAAATATTCTCATGTGAAATATATGAGAATTAGGGTGTTTCTAAGATATATTTGCTGAACTAAACCACAAAAAAAAGTGAGCCCCCCCAAAACATAGCTTTAGTTAGACTAATATTTAGGCTTCCAAATAGAGTTGAGGAAGACAGGCCAACAGGCCTGCTGCCTGCTCAGTGTTGCACGACCAACATGCTTTATTTGCGAAATGTTCCATTGTTGAGACAGCATGGGCAATGATGAGGGTTTTTTTTTTTTTTTTTTTTTTTTTTTTTTTTTTTGCGGGGGATGAATTTTAAATAATGAAACATTAATATAAATTTTGTTGTGCATGAGGCTTATGGTTTGAGAAAATATTTATTTTATAATCATAATAGATGAAAAGCATACTCTTAAAATCACCACTCCTGTGAATTTTTATGTTAGAATTTGGTTAATATGAAGTATTCCTTCAAATAGAAGGAGAGGATTTAATATTTTATTTTATTTTTGTCATTAAAATTACAAACAGCTATGACACACTTGTTACCACCATTTATTCTTCTGGCTCATTGATGCCCTAAAAGTATTAAGCTTGTGTATAGTTATTAGAAATATAACTGAAAAGTTTTTTTCTCCACATCGCCTTGTTGATCTCATGCAGTACATGCCAAAATCCTAGTCAAAGACATCTAACCGTTGTCATTTGCCTAGGGAATCTCTTCCCCCAGTCAGCCCCCCAAGTTAGGGATTAATATCATTTTTCTGCTACTGATCTCCCCCCCTCCCCCAGCTTGTTCTAAGTGGAAAAAGTACTAGAGAGGTATGTTAAGTAGAAAATAGTGGAGGAGTATTCCATAAGGCCAGTAAATCAATTTTAATCCTAAAAATCTCTTCTAAGGAAATGCTAAGTATTTTATGTACTCTCCAAAATAAAATGACAGTAGAGGAAGACGTATGTTTAAAATAAAACAAAAATTTTTAAAAGGGCCCAAAACCTGGGGAAAGGAAACTATCAAGTAGCTAATATTTATTACATATATATGTAAAATGAAATCAATGTTCCCCATTCTGCCACTTCTCTAAAGTACTCTGAAAAATAGGGGCTTTCCAAAGTATCATTCAAGGAATTATGGTTTCCATACTTTAAATATTTGCTTAGAGTATCAACAAAATAATGATTGCCGTGGTTAGTGTTAATGATGAGAATTAGATCTGAAACTCATTTAATAAATTCTCTATCCAAACTGATGCCAGTTCAAGGCTCAGATTTAACAACAAAAATGTTTAAAAGGTTAACAAAAAACATTTCAAAGGACTTTCTTGTCTTGTTGCAAATAAAAAAAGGTTAAAATTCTCTGTGTGATCAAAAGTCAATTATTGTCAATTTCATGGGCTCCTCCACCAAGGGATTTTCATTTAGCAAAGCCAACTTTACCTGCCAAAAGCCCATAAATGGCCCCTTTCCATCTGGTAAATGTTCCACAATGAAATTAGAACTGTTGGAAATAATGGAAATCTGTGAACATATGTATACTGTGACTGAATGTGAAAATTTGCTAGTGATATGTGGCACAAATTACTTATTTAAGGACCAGATTAACTCTTTTAAACCAGCAAAGTTTGAGTTGCTATACTACAGCTAATACAATTTTCTACCTCCAGGTAAAAGTACTGCAAACACTTATGGAGAAATAAGAATCCCTAGACTGCCAAACAGTGGTTCTTAAATATTTTTGGTAAATGTCATGACCCTTTGGATGATGAAATGAAAAATGTACACTCAACCCTGATTTTATTAAAAAAAAATTAGAAGCTACCCAAGTGATTTAAATAAACAAACTCTATTTCAAATAGTTTTTTGAAAGAGGGGTTCTACAGAATCCCTTATTGCATTTAGCATTTCTCAAAAGGAAGCTCTTTCTTATGTCTAACATAAATTTAAATAATTTCCCATAAGTTTATTGACCCAACTCTATTTACATTACTGTTTTTCCCTTTGAAGGTATGAATGCATTCCTCAGATAATCTTCTACCACCCTGTGAATAGGCCACAAAGGAGAAGACAGCTCAGCTAGCGAAAAATGGTTTGCCTTTCCCAATGTACCAAGAAAAGGAAAGAAATATATATGTATAATTGTGCTCATGTGCACATCTAGGTGTCACTCAGAGAAGGTGAACTGGCATATGATAAGTATGTGGATAAAGTAGGAACCTGAAGAGAATATATGAACTGCTAATTTGTGTAATTTAGTATGTATGATTATGCTAGCTCTCTGCTCCCTGCCTTCTGAAAAACAACTCATCCTCTGAATCATGAAAATTTTAATTATTTTATCAAATGTCCTTTTTATAATTTTTAAATTATAGCTTACTTTAAATATTATTTTGTATTAGTTTCAAGTATACTATTAAATGTTCTTAATTGGAGTAAAATTATTTTCAAGGGCGTAAAGACTTTTCTAAGACTCACAGAGGAGAACAATTCTGAGGTAGGGGAGAAGGGAACAACAAGAAGACCTTTTGCAAACTTAAGTTGCATAGAAATGATTGGTTACTCCTCCCAAAACAGGAAATAGGCTTTCAGAAGTTGCTTCTGGAAATTTTAATCTGTTTTACATTTAGTTGCTCAATTTGTTCCTAAACTCTGTGAATCCTTTCTTAAATGATTCTGTAGTATTTTATTTTCTAACTATATTGAGGGCACTGTCAACCAAATGGTTCCTCCTTCTTTTGGAAGCACTGGTTTTGCATGATAATGACAGTGAGAAATCCTGTCAGACTCAGGGAAACCACAAGATCATCTGCATTGACAGTGGCTCTGGAGATGGGACCTAGCAAAATGCTGCCAACGCCATTTCTCCTGATTCACAGTATAGGGAATTCCAGCTCACTTTGAAGGCTCATCAAAATATTCCTGTCCATGTGTTTTACCCCAAGCCAACTCATTTTAGACCTGTCCTCTGTTAGCTTTGATTAGCAGAAAGGCTTTGGAAGCCACTAAAATCTTATTTTAGAAAGGATTGGAGTCTTATTTCCCTGAGTTCTTCAATCTCTGTTTGGAGACCAAAGGCTCTGTATCAAAAGACTTGTAGATACCTGTACTTGCAACTGAGGCCTCTGTGGCAGATTTACAACCCTTGGGTTACTAGAGATTTCTAAGACCTGATTGAGAGAGGGACATAGAGAGGTGACTGTAACATAGACAAAGCACCTATACATTTTTCCTGAAAATCAGAAAACCTCTAGATTGTCATAGTTAATACAAAACTAGAGTAATACAAATAAAAAATTGACGAGGAGTATGTGTAAATTGATAAAGGAAGTTTGACGCATCATAACATTGAGATTTATCTAAATTCAATATTGTTAAGCATTCCTAAAGATCAGATGAATTATACATGAAGTATATGGATTATTTGTCCCTGGCAAACAATGGTGACATTTCTGTCTGTCACTTAGTATGACAAGGTTAGCATGTTTTATTCAAAAATTTTAAACAGTAAAATGATTTGTATGCATTACTCTTTCTTTGGACTGTCAGGGAAAGCAGAGAGCAATACAGCTGCTCAATGACATTGCGTCAGCTTGTGCTTGAAAAAGTGACAGAAAGGATTGCTTCCAACATCTAGAAAGCTCATATTTTGGTTTTCTAATCATTTGGTAAAAAAAACCAATAAAAACATAAAGACAGATAATTCCCTTCTAACCCCCAAAAGAAACATGCCATTGTATATTGAAATATAAGTAATATTTTGATATAATAAATATAGAATATTAATAAATAAGAACAGATCTCTGGAAATAGTATGCTTTGGGCTTTTAGGACATTAATGACAGAATACTTATTAGAATGTTTATTTTTTATTAAATAAAATAAGAGTCTATGTTGTTCCTTTCATTGTTAAAATACTCTGCAATGGTGGGATGGGACAGAAATTTGTGGGCTTGCTGGGTTTTGTGCTCTGCGTATACAGGATGAGCATATGGAAATGAACAGCAGAGTAGAAGATGCTGTTCAACACCTGGGTAAAGACAGAGGACTTTAGTGACTCGTCAACAGTTTCTATCACAGCTGTCTGATACTGGAGAGTATCAAAGTCAAGTCCTGATAGTGTGTGTCATAAGCGGAAGCAACTCCTGGGGCAGCTCTAAGATGGTCTCTCCACCTCCCCTTTCCTTCTCCATTCAGGACACCAGAGGAACAAGTATTTCATTGTGGCTGTGTTTTTCTTACTCCTCTCAGGAGGTTCTCAAACAGAAATGAGTTTGGGTGATATTATACTAAGTTGGAATAAAGTAGGACCTAGGGATCTTTGTGGAATATTAACACCCAGATACAGAGAATACCTGAGACTTTTTATTGAGCCCTTTCCATTTACAGGTGACTTAGGGACCTCAATGTGTAGCAGCCATTTCACAAACAACATTCCACTGTCACTTTCTGAGGATAAACCATGAACAGTGACTCTGTTGAAAGTAAAATGATAACTAACACAAGTTCTTGCCTTTGAAGTATTTACAGCAGTGGAAGACTCATTAGCGAGTAAGCAGAGTGGTGACACAGGTGCTGTGTGGCTTACTGCACAGGGGATTGCGTAGGGAAGAAGAGGGGCGCATGTGAGGAAGGCGCCAACAAACACACCTTACTGTCCATGCTCCTCTACTCCATAGCTTGGGATGTTAACCACAGAAGAGGATATTTTCTTTTGTGGCATTTAGCAATATATTTACTACAGCTTTTAAAATATTAAAATTCCATGTATATACTTGCCTGCTGTTTCCCCCATACCTGTCTATGACCTAGAGAAAAACAAGCTCCTTAGAATGTGTATTAATCCTTCCTGATTGCTATAACAGCTAATGGAAAAAATTGATTATAACCTATGTAAAGCAAAAGTAAATGCATAATTTTCTGGAATTTTAATTGAGACTGCTTAATGAAAAAAGAACTTTTACTGTATGCTCCATTTTGTGGCATATACACTTACCTCACATAGAGCTGGAAATCCATTGATGGTAATACATACCATACCAACTACAAGATGGACAATCAATGATATTTATTGCCATTAATTTTGCTAATTCACTTTAATTATGCCAAAATCTATGTAACCTTTTTCAATCCAATCCAACCTATTTCAGTCCAAATATAACCTATTTCAACCCTTTATCTCAATCCCCCCTGTAGCTCCCAAGATATCGATCATCAATCCAAATAGTTACAAAGAATAAAGGGATTGCATAGTTTTCAGGGAGATTTATTCTGACTCAGTAAGCAAATTTATAGAAATAGTTTGGAAGCAAATTATTATAACCCATTGCTGAAGAGGGACTTTCAGTGGCCACTGAGCTTTCGGGATGCTATAAAGCCTTGCTGGGCTGTCATTTTAAGAAATGTTGTCTCCCTAGAGGAAAATGTTTCCAGAAATACTCTGACCTTTCCATTTTTTAGCATAAAATGAGATGATCTAAGAGAAGCCATCTTCCAAGGAAATGTGGTGAGACTTTAGTTTGAAATATTCATTATGTTTTTGTTGTGAATAGCCAAATCACTGGTAAAATTCAGTTTTCTCATCTATTCAGCTTATTCATTTCATGCAAATCCCAATGTGTATGAAATGAACAAAAGACTTCCTTTCAATTTGTATGCATTGTTAGTTTTCTATTCCATTTTCATTTCCAAATTTGTTTTTCTCTCTTAGTATTAGTATTTTATTCATTATTTCAACAAATATTTGTAGCATCCCTTGGCATGAAGAGGCACCAGAAGAAATGATACCATCCCAGGATGGTAGTCAGCATGACCCACAGGTTTCATTTATTTCTGTCTTTTCAGATGCATCATTAGAAGATGCTTGGAGATTTCTTAAGGCCACATCTGTGATGAGAGGGAAGAATGATCTGCTCAATTATCTGTGTCTGCTATGAGCATGGCTTGGGAGCTCACTGCCTTATTGATGCTGGGATTGGGAGGAGTGTGCACTTGGGAGTCAAACAGTTATAGATTCTGATTCTTGCTCTGCTCCTTGCAAACTCTAACTTGGAACAAGTTAGTCCTCATTCTGAGAGTCTCATTATATGTAAAAAGAGAATTCCTGCCTTATAGTGTTAAATGAATTATCAGAGAATGTCAGCACCTAATAGGACCCCTTCAATAAGTGATGATTTCCAGTGCCTTTTCTAGGATCTACCATCCAGTACATATGTAAATAAGTAAGAACTTTAATAATAATAGAAGTTAAAATAAGTTATATTAATGCAGGTGCAGAAGAGTGTTCTGGGATTTCTTGGAGGATTTGGTAATCGTAAACTGTCTTCTTCTTCTCTTTCCAGTTTTTATCTTTATCCTATCATGAGAGATTTTAATTTAGATAAATTCAACTATAAGTACACAAGTGGGCAGCAAGACAGAGAAAGAATGATTATGAACTTCAAAGAGTTTAAATAACATGGCTGATTACACATGCCTTTCTACTCATACTATTTTTGTCCTGACGTATCTTGGGAGCATCTCCCCACACTGAGTTTGCTCTTACTGTTTCAAAGACATATGTTTTTTATACTACATGACCCCAAATTAAAGCTCACTAAAATAACCGTTTGAGAATATAGCTGACTTTGCTAGCCATAAGGAGAAATGGCATGTTTCTCTCCAATATGGCACCTTCCTGAGGTATTATCAAGGGCACTTTTGATTATGCATGATTAACTTCTTTGCAGTATTACATTTAGCCTCACTATGTTTCTTGGCTTTTATATTTTTATAGTTCCTTTCATCTTTTATTTACCTTGACTATCTATATTTTGTCTTCTTTTCCCACAATATCTGCAGGGGAGTTTATCTGTTTCTTGCCTGGGTTACTTAATGGGTACTTTATTTTTACAAAACATGTCATAACGTTGTGTCTAAAACTCATTTCGCTGTGTGTAATGTCTCCAATGGGCCTTGGTACCTAAGCTACTGTTTCCTTAGGAATACCTGATAAAGTATTTTGTGTTCCTAGAGTTGTATGTGAGAGTTTTTGCAGGTTAGGGTAAGCTCAGTGGGGCTTTTATTGTTATAAAATTACTCTTTGCTCCCTGACCCTTGTCGGTTTTTATACTACCAACACAAGGGATCTATAGGCTATTAGCACAGCGAATCAAGCTCTGATCATAATGAAATGCAAAGAACACAGAGCAGGAAAGATAACTTTATCAGTTATTTACATCTCTGTGGGAATCAAATGTGAAAAGAAATAGAGAAAAAGACCTAAAGTCTGTAAGCAGCTTAGAAAGAAGCAGGCCTCTTAAAAGGCCTGGAATGGGTTATAAGGCCAACTTTCCTACTTCACATCTTTGCCATGTGCTGCTGTTTAACAACATCAGTCATTCTTACTCCATCCTTGCTCCCATTTTTGTGTCTGTCCTTCTCCTTTTTTCTTTTATTCTGTCTATGTGATTTTAGTTTTCAGTTGCTTTTCCTTCAGGATTAGGCTCTCTAGGCCCATATACCTTAGTATGAAATAGCAATTAATAATAATGACATCACTGAAAAGGATAAAAACTTTATATACATCTCTCATTTTCACTATAATTATCTAAGGAAAGTACTTTCAAGTTAAAAATGAAAAAAAAGGGGGGGGGGGAAGAAACACACAGAGGAAGTAACCTTTTTAGCAAATGGTATCAGACCAGAGTTGATGTCTTTATTGCCTGTGGCCTCTCCACTATCATATGCTGCTTTTGTTTGCTCACAATATATGTTTATTTATTTATTTATTTTAATATGTTTTATTGATTATGCTATTACACTTGTCACATATTTTTTTCTACAGTTTATTGCCTTTGACCAGCACTCTATCCACCGGCATTCCCCTCCACCCCTTAGTTTAGGTCCATGAATCATACATACAAATTCTTTGACTTCTCCCTTTCCTTTATTATTCTTAACCTCCCCATCTATTTCTTAAAAAATTTTATTTTAATTGTTGTTCTTGTACAGTTTTCTGTCTTTCACTCCCATCCCAGCCCACTGCCCCAGCCCTCCCCACATCCCTCCCATTTCCACCCCCCCTAGTTTTTGTCCATGTGTCCTTTATACTTGTTGCTCTAAAACCTTCCCCTTTACCCCTGGAATTCCCTCCCCTCTCCCCTCTGGTCACTGTCAGCCTGTTCTCAATTTCAGTGTCTTTTGCTTATATTTTGCTTGTTTGTTTGTTTTGTTGATTAGGTTACTGTTAAAGGTGAGATCATATGGTATTTGTCTTTTACCACCTGGCTTATGTTGCTTAGCATAATGCTCTCCAGCTCCATCCATACTGTTTCGAAGGGTAGGAGCTCCTTTTTTTCTTTCTGCTGCATAGAATTCCATTGTGTAAATGTTCCATAGTTTTTTGATCCATTCATTTACTGATGGGCACCTAGGTTGCTTCCAACACTTGGCTATTATACATTGTGCTGCTGTGAACATTGGGGTGCATAGGTTCTTTTGGATTGGTGTTTCAGAGTTCTTAGGATATAATCCTAGCAGTGGAATTGCTGGATCAAAAGGTAGATCCATTTTTAGTTTTCTGAGAAAATTCCATACTGTTTCCTGAAGTGGTTGTACCAGTCTGCAGTCCCAACAACAGTGCACTAGGGTCCCCTTTCCTCCACCACCTCTCCAACACTTGTTGTCTGTTGCTTTGTTTATGATGGCCATTCTGACTGGTGTGAAGTGGATCTCATTGTGTTTTTAATTTTAATTTGCATCTCTTTGATAGATAGCAATATTGAGCATCTTTTCATGATTCTCTGGATCCTCTGCATGTCCTCCTTGGAGAAGTGTCTGTTCAAGTCCTTTGCCCATTTTTTAATTGAGTTGCTTGTCTTCTTAGAGTGGAGTCATGTGAGTTCTTTATATATTTTAGAGATTAAACTCTTGTCTAAGGTGACATTGGCAAATATGTTTTCTCATATAGTTGGTTCTCTTTTTATTTTAATACTGTTTTCTATAGCCATGCAGAAGCTTTTTATTTTGATGAGATCCCATTTGTTTTCTGCATACAGGTCTTTTACCTCCTTGGTTAGGTTTATTCCTAGGTATTTTATTTTTCTTTTTGCTATATGGAATGGGATTTTTTTCTTGATTTCTGCCTCTGCTGTTTCATTGTAGTTATACAAAAATGCCTTTGAATTCTGGATATTGACTTTGTATCCCACTGTTTTGCCAAATTCATTTATTAGGATGAGCAGCTTTTTTGACTGAGTCTATAGGATTTTCTATGTACACTATCATGTCATCTGCAAACAGTGACAGTTTTGTTTCCTCCTTTCCAATTTGGATGCCTTTTATTTCCTTTTCTTGTCTAATCAATGTGACTAACACTTCAAATACTGTATTGAATAGAAGTGGTGAAACTGGACAACCTTGTCTTGTTCCTGATCTTAGTGCAAAAGATTTTAGTTTTTGCCCATTGAGTATGATATGGCTGTAGGTCTCTCATATAAGGCCTTTATTATGTTGAGGAATGCTCCCTCTATTCCCACTTTTCTGAGTGTTTTTATCATCAATGGGTGTTATAACTTATCAAATGCTTTTTCCATATTTATTGATATGATCATGTGATTTTTGTCTTTGCTTTTGTTTATGTGATGTATTACATTTACTGATTTGCAAATATTGTACCATCCTTCCATCCCTGGGATGAATCCCACTTTGTCATGGTATATGATCTTTTTAATGTGTTGTTGGATATGGTTTGCCAATATTTTGTTGAGTATTTTATTGTCTATGTTCATCAGTGATATTAGCCTGAAGTTTTCTTTCTTTGTTGTTCCTTTATCTGGTTTTGGGATTAGGATGATGCTGACTTCATAAAAAGAGTTTGGGAGTCTTCCATCATTTTGGATTTTTTGGAATAGTCTGTGAAGGATTGGGGTTAGCTCTTCCTTAAATGCTTTGTAGAATTCTCCTGTGAAACCATCTGGTCCAGGGCTTTTGTGTGTCGGGAGTATTTTGATTACTTCTTCAGCTTCATCTGCTGTTATTGGTCTGTTTGGGCTTTCTGCTTCTTCTTAATTCACATTTGGAAGATTATATTTTTCTAGAAACTTGTCCATTTCACCTAGGTTTTCAAATTTCTTGGCATACAGTTCTTCATAGTAATTTTCTTCAATCCTTTGTATTTCTGTGGTATCGATTATAATCTCTCCTCTTTCATTTCTGATTGTGTTTATTTAGGTCCTCTCTCTTTTTTTCCTTGATGAGCCTGCTGAATACTTGTCGATTTTGTTTATCTTTTTGAAGAACGGGCTCCTGGATTCATTGATCCTTAGAATTGTGCTTTTAGTTTCTATGTCATTTAATTCTGCAGTGATCTTGGTTATTTCCTTCCTTCTACTTGCTCTGGGCTGTCTTTGTTGTTGTTCCTCAAGTTCTTGTAGGCATAGGGTTAGGTTGTTTGTTTGAAATGTTTCTATCTTTTTTTTTTGGTAGGATTGTATGGCTATGAACTTCCCTATCAGGACTGCCTTTGCTGTGTCCCATAAGTTTTGGGTTGTTGTGAGTTCATTTTCATTTGTTTCCGGAAACTTTGATTTCTTCCCTAATTTCATTCTTGACCCATTCATTGTTTAATAGCATGCTATTTAAACTCTATGATATTGAGTGTTTTGGGTTTTTCTGCTTGGGGTTGGTTTCTAGTTTCAGTCCCTTGTGTTTGGAGAAAATGCTTGGTATGATATCAATTTTCTTGAATTTGTTGAGGCTTGTTTTGTGTGCTATCATGTGTTTTATCTTTGAAAATATTCCATGTGTATTTGAAAAGAATGTGTATTTAGCTTCTTTGGGATGAAGGGCTATACATATCAGTTAAGTCCATTTCATCTGGAGTATTGTTCAATGCCACAATATCTTTGTTGATATTTTGTTTGGAAGATCTATCCATTTTGACGGTGGGGTGTTAAAACCCCCTACTATAATTGTGCTACTGTCAATATCTTTCTTGTAGTCCTCTAAGATTTTCTTTATGTATTTAGGTGCTCCTTTGTTGGGTGCATATGTATTTATAATGTTTATGTCTTCTTGGTGGATTCTTCCCTTGAGTATTATGAAGTGACCTTCTGGGTCTCTCTTTATGGCTCTTCTTTTGAAGTGTATTTTGTCTGATATGAGTATTGCTACCCCGGCTTTTTTTTCCTGTCCATTTCCTTGAAAAATTTGTTTCCAGCCCTTCACTTTGAGTTTGTGTAGGTCTTTTGTCCTGTGGTGGGTCTCTTGTAAGCAGCATATGTGTGGGTCATGCTTTCTTATCCATTCAGCTATTCTATGTCTTTTGATTTGGAGCACTTAATCCATTTATGTTTAAGGTTATTATTGATAGGTACTTATTCATTGCCATTTTCATACCTGTGTTCCTCTCTCTTTCTGTCTCTCTCTTTTCCTTCCTTTCCTTAAAGCAGTCCCTTTAGCATCTCTTGCAGAACTGGTTTGGTAGAGGTGTATTCTTTTGGACTTCTTTTGTCTGAGAAGATCCTTATTTGGCCTTCTATCTTGATTGAAAGCCTTGCTGGGTAAAGTAGTCTTGGTTGCAGGCCTTTGGTTCTCAATACTTGGAATATTTCTTGCCATTCTCTTCTGGCTTGGAGCGTTTCTATTGATAAGTCACCTGCTAACTTTATTGGGGCTCCTTTGTATGTTACTTCCTGTTTCTCCCTTGCTGCCTTTAAGATTCTCTCTTTGTCTTCAAATTTTGTCATTTTAATTATGAAGTGTCTTGAAGTGGGCCTCTTTGGATTCTTCTTGATTGGGATTCTCTGTGTTTCCTGGATTTGTGTGACTTTTTCTCTCATCAAATTAGGGACATTTTCCATCATTATTTTTTCAAATAGGTTTTCTATCCCTTGCTCTACTTCTTTTCCTTCTGGTTTCCCTACTATATGGATATTATTACGTTTCATATTGTCTTGCATTTCCCTTAATTCCCCTTCATTCTTTCTGAGCCTCTTTTCCTTTTCTTGCTCTTTCTGGATGTTTTTTTTCTACTTTGTCCTCCAACTCGCTGATCTAATCTTCTGCTTCATTGATTCTGCTTTCAATTCCTTCTGCTGTGTTCTTCAGTTCAGAAATTGTATTCTTCATTTCCTCTTGGCCCTTGTTAATAGTTTCTGTTTCCTTTTTCATGTTGATATAGTTTGCAGTGAGTTCGTTGTAGCTTCCCTGTAGTTTCTGGTAGCTCATTGAGAGAGCTCATGGAGCTTCCTGATAACCATTGCATTGAACTCAATATCTGACAGTTGAGTTGTGTCTCTTTCATTTAGTGTTCTTTCTGGTGCTTCCTTCTTTCATTTGGGGATTGTTTCTTTGTCTTCCCATTGTTTGTGAGGATCTTCTTGTTAGCCTCAGCCTCTTAAATTGATCTGTTCTCGTTCCCTGGGTTTATGGTGTGAACTTCTGTGGTAGAATACCTGTGAGATTCAGTGGTGCAGTCTCCTTCGCATATCCTGGTGTTCACAGCTTCCACTGTCTCAGCTGTTGGGATGCCCTCTCTTTGGGTCAAATTCTGTTTTTTTTTTTTCCCATTTCTGCATCGTTTTGTCTCACTTGTGGGTATTTAAAAAAAGAATAGAAAAAATGAAAAAAAATAAGAAAAACAGGAAGGAAGAAAAGATAAAATTAGAAGGAAAGGAAGAAGGAATGAAAAAAGAAAGAGGAAAAGAGAAGCAAAAGGAATTGAGGTATAAAAAGATAAAAATAACTAAAAATAAAACAAAATAAAACAAAGAAACAAAAACACCTCTTGCTGGTTTCAAACTGGCCAAGTCAGTTTTTCTGGGCTGAGGGGCAACTGGTGTCACTTTTCTCCCTGTTCAGCACTCAATCAGCTTTGGGCTATTCTCCCCAGATCTAGCCTGGCAGCGCGTCTCTTGGCAGGGCCTCCAACATGGTTTGGACCCTCCTGGTAAGCGTGCCCTTTCCTGAGTTTATGGGTGTGGGTTCCGGGTTTCCTGCTTTGTGTGTGCTCACCGTAAGTTCATGTATGTGAGCTCAGGGTTTCCCACAGATTGTGCACACTCCCTGGGTTCACATATGTGTGCTCTGTTTCTCCCACAGATCACTTGAACTCCCCAGGTTCCTGGTGTGGGCTCCGGGTCTTCCACAAAGTCCCCTCCTCTAGTTGCAGGCACCTCTGGTTGCATGGGCACCTCTGTTCCCACAATGCCTCTGCTTGCACAGGTGCCTCTAGTTGTATGGGCAGCTCTGGTCACAGGGTTCCGGCTTACATTCTTCCCAGGGCTATGCGTGGGTGCTCATAGCCCCTGTGTGTTTGCCACTCAGACCTTAACTTCTCTCTCTGTGACTTCAAACAACCAGGTCTCTGCCAGTGCTGCTCAAACCTTGTTTGTCCACAGAGGGAGCTATTGACCTGGCTCCCTCCCTAGATCCCTGTGGAAGACCCTGCAAGCGCCAGGCCTGGGGCTTCAGCAGTCCTGGTCTCTGTACTGATCCCTGGGCCCTTATTGTCCTGAAGTACACTCCTTATCATCTGATTTTTCAATGTCTGCTACAATTTTTGATCTCCTATTTTCATATATGCTGTGGTACTGTTGGATGTTTGCTCTGTTCCTCCATAGATCAGCTGGGTTTTTCTACCATGTGTAGGGGGAAGTAGAATCTGCTCCCTCCTACCGTGCTGCCATCTTCCCTCTCCCCCTATTTTGTACTTACCATTTATGCTTCTTATTCCCTGTACCTTTTTCCCCATTCTCCTCCTCCTACTCCCTGCTCATACCCTCCATGTGATCTCCATTTTTTTGTGATTCTGTTCTTGTTCTATTGTTTGCTTATTTTGTCTTTTTTTTTTTTTTTTAGGTTCAATTGTTGATAGTTGTGAGTTCATTGTCATTTTACTTTTGATCATCTTCTTTTTCTTAGATAAGCTTTTTAACATTTCATATAAGGGCTTGGTAATGATAAACTCGATCTTATGTGGGAAGCACTTTATCTGCCTTTACATTCTAAATAATAGCTTTGCTGAATAGAGTAATCTTGGATGTAGGTCCTTGCCTTTCACGATTTTAAATACTTCTTTCTAGCCCCTTCTTGCTTGCAGGGTTTCTTTTGAGAAATCAGGTGATAGTCCTATGGGAACTCCTTGGTAAGTAACTATCTCTTTTTCTCTTGCTCCTTTTAAAATACTCTCCTTATCTTTAATCTTGGCTAATGTAGTTATGATGTGCTTTGGTTCATGCTTCATTGAGTCCAACTTTTTTGGGACTGTCTGAGTTTGCTGGACTTCTTGGAAGTCTATTTCCTTTGCCAGATTGGAGAATTTCTCCTTCATTATTTGTTCAAATAAGTTTTCAATTTCTTGCTCTTCCTCTTCTTCTTCTGGCACCCCTATGATTTGGATGTTGGAATGTTTAAAGATGTCCTGGAGGTTCCTAAGCCTCTCCTCATTTTATTTTTTTGAATTCTTGTTTCTTCATTATGTTCTGCTTGAATATTTACTTCTTCCTTCTCATCCACTCCATTGATTTGATTCCCAGTTTCTCCCCCCCTCACTGTTGGTTCCCTGTATATTTTGCTTTATTTCACTTTTCATAGCCTTCACTTTTCTCTCTATTTTGTGACCGTACTCAACCATTTCTTTGAACCTCCTGATTACCAGTGTTTTGAGCTCTGCATGCTATAGGTTGGTTATCTCTTCATTGCTTAGTTCTATCTTTGGAGCTTTGATCTGTTTTTCATTTGGGCCATATTTTTTGTGTGTGGGGAGCATGTTATATTGTAAGGGGTGGAGCCTTAGGTACTCACCAGGGTAAGGCAACCCACTTTGCTGCATTGTGGAGGTGTATGTGGGAAAGGTGTCCAAAAGGGAACAGTGCAGCTTGTTTGGCTCTCTACAGGCTTTCAGTCTCTTCCACCACTTCCCACAAGCAAATCTGGCCCTTCTGGTGCTGATTCCTGGGTGGGTGGGCTTATGTACATTCTAGGACCCTGTGAGTCTCTCCAACAGACTCTCCTGTGAGGCTAGAAGTTTCTCCCTCCACTGTAAACTCCACAGATTTTTATAGACAGAGGTTTTGAGGCTTTATTTCCCTGCACTGGAACCCTGGGTTGAATAGTCTGTCTCACTCCCCAGTTGTTCCTTCTGGCTTATAAGCACACAAATGTGGGACCATCTGGTCTACCAGATGCCACCTCACCCATGCAGTCCTCCAGCTGCCTTGCAGCATGTCCTCTCTGCACTAGCTGCCCATCTCCACCCCTCCTACCAGTCTGGATGAATATTTCTCCTTTAAATCCTTGGTTGTTGGAATTCCATGCAGTTTGATTTTCTGGCAGTTCTGATTGTTTTTTGTTTTTTAAATTTGTTTTTGTCCTTGTTTTGGTTGTGCAAGGAGGCAAAGTGTATGTACCTATGCTTCCATCTGGCCCGAAGTCCTCACCATATGTCTATGAATGTGTGTGTGTGAGTAAGAGAGATAGAAAGAGAGAGGAAGAGTGTACTTATCAATCTTTCTACCTATACATACTCTTTTCCAAACTGTGGCTGACTCCCACAGTTTTTGCAACCAATGTTGCCAGGTCTTTCACTCCAAATATGCCTCCAACTCTCAACACCAAGTTGTAACATATACAATTGATACACTCTTCTCTGATTGAGTTTTTGCAAGTGAAATAGAATTTTATAACATTTTATTTTTCAAGTTAAAAATTTCCAGGTTTGGCCATTTCCAGGTTTGGCCATTGCTTTGTGTCTTACTAGATGTTCTTTGATGGCCTCAATAGTATTTTCTTTAACATTATCTGCTCCTTCCGATAAGGAGCAACAACACCCTTTTCATATTGTGTCCATTGAAGCAGTTTCTCATTTCTTAAATTTTAATGCTTTGCTGGATAAGAAAAAGGAGGGAAAAGACCCTGTAGTGATTTAGGACAATGACTCTGGATTGAAATATCCAGTTCCTCTGGATATTTCAATCCAGAGTCAACTTAGAGGAATACCAAATTTCATAGTGTATTTGCAGAAATGCCTCATAGCAAAAACTCTGATTTCATGTCCTCAAAGGCCAATGAGGTAACAGAATTTCTCTTTCTGTGCCAATCTAATCAATAATTCTATGACTTTTCAGAATTCCCATGCTTTTTGATACATTTTTACTGTGTTGGTGTGCAGTGGCTGATGTGCAGTGACTAATACCTACAACACATTTATTGTTTTTCTCCTCAAACTGTAAATTATTTAAAAAATATTTCTAAAGGTGCTTAAATTTATTTATAGAAAACATTTTTGCTTGATTTTATTAGAGACATGCATAAATCTATATCTATATATCTGTGTCTATATCATCTTATCTATATATCATCTATATCTATATCATGTATATCTATGTATATATACATGTAACTTCTTTTGGGCTTGGCCTTTAACTCAACATCTAGCTATGTGGCAGGCAATATTCTAGGTACTGGTTAGAAAGATGAGTAAGATATTGACCCTGACTTTCCAGAGCTTATAGTCTTCAGGTTTGAAATGGTGATTAAGAGCATAGATTTTGTCACTAATCTATCTTAGTTTGAATTTTCTCCTTACCAGTTATTAGATGTCAGACAAATTATTTAACTTTCTATGTCTCAATGATCTTATCTGTAAAATAGGGTTAATGATGAATCTTTCCTTAACACTTATGTGAGGATTAAATGAGTTAATACATTAAATTAGAGTGTTAATAGGTACATATATTTCAAAATAGTCTGGGTGTTATTATCATTGATATCATTATTATATTAACTAAAATAGTAAATATTAAGATACTCGGCAATAAGTAGAAAATAGTAATGTGTCTGAGAGGAAGGAATACAAAACATCATGAGTTGCCAAGGAAGCTTTCATAGAAAAGATGAGACTTAAAGATCATAGCAGTGGTGTCAAAACTTTTGGCATCTCTGGGCCACACTGGAAGAAGAAGAGTTGTCTTGGGCCACACATTGAATACACAAACACTAATTTAAAAAACTGATAAGCAAAATAATGCGTTTAAGTACATTTACAATTTTGTGCTGAGTCACATTCATAGCCATTCTAGGCTGCATGCAGCCCATGGGCTGCGGGTTGGACACCCCTGGTTAAGGAAGATACAATATTTCATTAGACTTACAAAGAAAGTAATGACATCCTAGGCAGCAAAAATGGCATTTGAAAAGGCATCCCCTGGCTGGTGTGGTTCAGTTCGTTGAAGCATGGTCCCATGACCTAATGGTTACAGGTTCTTTTTGCTATCAGGGCATATACCTAGGTTCCAGGTTTGATCCCTCATCTGGGACTGCATAATTCATAGTCTGGGAACTTATTGGAGGCGACTAATTGATGTTTTTCTCTCACATTGATGTTTCTCTCTCTCTCCCTTCCTCTCTCCCTAAAAGCAATGAAAAAATTATCCTTGGGTGAGGATAAAAAAAAAAAAAGAAAAGAAAAGAAAAGGCAGGAAAACTTGAGAAAGTATGCTTATTCAGAAAACTGTGGATGAGACCATGTGGAAAATTAGAGTAGACTGTAATATAAGAGGTAAGGTTACAAAGAACCCTGGATTATATACTACGAATTTAAGACTTAACCAAGTTAACATTGAAAACCATGAAAGGATTTTTTAAAAGGAAACTAATGTGATCTGATTTATATTTTAGAAATACTATACTAGCACCAATGTAGAGAATATGAGGGGGGACCCCAAAAGCCCAGAATTTATTTATAAAAATTTGTGCATTTATTCTTACATGTACATTTTGATGCCTTTTAGTGCTTCTGCCATTTTTTGTTTCATCTTTTTCACATCAGCAAAACATTTTTTGAAGATTCCTTTCATCTCATTAAACAAACAAAAACTTGATCGGAGCAAGATTGGGTAAATAGGGAAGATGGGGCATGAGGGTCTTGTCACTTTTGGTCAAAAACTTCTGAACACTCAGAGTGGTGTGGGCAGGTGCACTTGTAAATCATCCATCATGAAATGGGTAAACATATTGAAAGAGTCTTCAAAAAAATCACTGAAGCTGAACACAGCCTCTCACAACACCATCAACTGGTACACTGATACAGAGGTGTTCCTAGGGCAGTCTCCTCGTGGGGGAAGCCTATACTACAAGGGGCTTGTCCTCCAGAAGATAACTCTTTTACTGGGTTCCCTGCCTCATAGACTAGAATGCTAGCTGGAGGAAGGTTAAGGCCTGAAGGCAAAAGGCTTTTGTAATTGATTGCAGGAGTGCCGGTCAGGTCCTTAAGTCTCTTGTTACAGAAATGCAAAAGAGAACACACATCTGAGATATATTTAAGAGACTGAATTGACAGCACTGGAGAATGTTTTGGCCAAAAGGGGAAAATAGAGGAAGATAGGGGTCTGAAATGATGCTCAAGTTAATGTTTTGGACAACTGGGTAGATGGCAATGCTATCAATAGAGGTACGGGACACCTATGAAGGGAAGATCAGAGGCAGTATGGTGTGTGAGGATGAAACTGTGTAATCATCCTCTTCTCAAACGAGGAAAGGTGAGATATAAGAAAAATAGGAGAGTGACCAAGTGCTATAGAACCTAAGGAAGAAACAAATGTCAAGAAAAAGATTTGTTAGGGAATATCTTCTCCCATTCAGTAGGTTGTCTATTTGTTTTATCAATGGGTTCCTCTTCTGTGCAAAAACTTTTTAGTGATGTGCAGTCCCATTTGTTTGTTTATGTATTTATTTTTTGTTTCCCTTGCTCCAGAAGATTTGGCTGAAAAAATATTGGCTAGAGAAATGTCTGAGATTTTACTGCTTATGGTTTTAGGTCTTACATTTAAGTCTTTAGTCCATTTTGAGTTTATCCTTTTATGTGGTGTAAGAAGGTGGAATAGTTTAATTCTTTTGTATGTCTCTTTTCAATTTTTCCAAAACCATTTATTGAAGAGACTATTTACTATATTTACCCCATTGTGTATGCTCACTTTCTTTGTCATAAATTCATGGACCATAAATGCATGGGTTTATTTCTGGGCTCTATAGTTGGTTCCAGTGGTCTATGTGTCTGTTTTCATGTCACTACCATGCTGTTTTGATTACTATGGCCTTGTAAGATAGTGTGATATCAATCAAGTAGTGTGATACCTCCTGCTTTGTTCTTCTTTTTAAAAATTGCTGTCACTATTTGGGGTAATATCTAAAATTTACAAAGAACTCAGACAACTCAACACCGGTAAAACAAACAATCCAATTAAAAAGTGGGCAGAAGATGTGAATAGACACTTCTCCAAAGAGGACAAAAAGATGCTTGACAGACATGAAAAGAGGCTCAATGTCATTAATCATCAGAGAAATGCAAATTAAAGTCACAATGAGATACCACCTCATACCTGTCAGAATGTCTAACAATAATAAATGCACAAATGTGAGTGTTGGTGAGGATGTGGAACAAAGGGAATCCATATGCAGTGTTGGTGGGAATGCAGATTGGTGAAGACATTTTGGAAAGCAGTATGGAGTTTCCTGAAAATATTAAAAGTGAAATTGCCTTATGACCCAGCAATTCCGCTTCTAGGTATGCATCTGAAGAAACCTAATACATTCTTTCAAAAGTACATATGTATCCCCATGTTCATTGATGCATTATTTACAATAACCAGTATATAGAAGCAACCCAAGTGCCTATCAATATAAGACTAAATAATATATACAATGGAATGCTACTAAGCCATAAAAAAGAATGAAATTGTATCATACATGACAGCATGGATGGACCTATAAGGTATTATACTAAGTGAAATAAGTCAGAGAAAAAATACCATATGACTTCACTTATATGTGGACTTTAAAGAACCAAATAAATGAACAAACAAAAATAGAGATAGACTCATAGACACAGAGAATAGATTGAGGGTTGCCAGTGGGCAGGGGCACCAGGGGACTCAGTCAAAAAGGTGAATGAATGGATTAACAAGTGAGAATAAGTAGTTACAGAAGAGTCACAAGGATGTAAATTATAGCACAGGGGATATGTTGAAATATCAGGAAGGCCATTTTGTAAAGTACATGATTGTCTAACTACCATGCTGTACACTTGAAAATGACAGAAATCAATATTGAATGTAAACTGTGATTGAGAAATTAAAAAAAAGAAATAAAGTGAAGTGAGGAGTAAAAAAAGATTTGTTAACAAAATTAGGAAGTTATTGTTAGTGAATATATTCTGAAGGTATGAAGAATGAAATGAAATGGAGTGAAGACAAGGACTGATTATTACCAGGAAAGATTGTTAATTCATATTGGCTATGAAATAATACAGAAATAGTCTCTCACCAGTGAATTGTTGAAGAGCACAAAAGAAGGCTTATGAGCTGAAGGGCAAAAGTTATATTTATAAAAACATTAAAACATAGAAAAAAGCAAATGAAAAAATATATTGTGTCTAGTTAAATCCTGTTATAAATGAACATCAATTGTGTGGGGCTTTATTTTTAAAAAAATCCTCGTTATGTGTTTTTTCTAAATTTATTGGATAGATATTTGCATTTCCTTTTGAAGAAATAATAAAAAAAAAAAAACGTGCAGGTAGTCCTAGCCCCTCCCCAACCCTCTCTGGCCAACTAAGTCCCTACTGTAATGGTATTTCTGTTGCCTCTGAAATCTTGAAGTAAACACTGATGCCATTTTTTCTATATTTATGTTGATGATGGCACAGAGTGGGCCCCCAGAAACCTATCAGGCAGAGCAACACAGTGACTGGGCAATCTAGAGGCATGAGGAGAAGGGGAAGGCTATTTGCTGTAGTAGACCATTAGGTTAGGTGGTTAGGTCAGCTCATTAGGTATTTAGGTTGTTAGTATGCAAGTGGAGTTCTGCCCACCAGACCTATGAGGGGTGTGGACAGGGGCTGCCTACAATCTGCCCTGGAAGTTGTCCCAGGCTAGAATTCTACCTTCAGACTTTTGGTCTCACTTCATGTACTATCACAGCCAACTGTGATAGTGGGGGCACTTGGACAGACAGACCGTGTTCCATTCTTGGCTGAAAATCTCAGGGTTAGAGAGGCCTGAGTCAGAATTTGATGGGGAATATAGGCCTGGTACTCCTCTAGGTCCTCTAGGCAGTTCTCCATGTGCAGATCACCCATCCCTGAGGTGATTTGCTGTTCCAGCTGTTCAGTGATGCTCAGCACCATGAGGTCCAACTTGGCCAACAGCTTCACCCACTACCAGCTTGGGCAAGTTGGCCAGGTTCTTGGCCTCTGAGGCAGCCCTGATGATGGGTCTCATGCTCCCCTTTACCACCTGCATGTTGTGTGTGTGCTCAAAGTTAGTGATGGCACCTGTCTTCACAAGGAACTGGCCAACAGCCACCAGAATCCCAATATTCCTGCAAGGCATGTCTTCTGTGGGCTCCACCTAATGATCTATTAAATGAATTGTTCTCTAGATTGGCTACTGCTACAGGTCCTCCTTTTCCTCTGGTATTTTGTTGGGGGTGTATACATGGTAATCATTTTGCAATGCATACAAATGCCAAGTCATTATGTTGTACATCTGAACTACTGTCCTAATCTTGGGCCAGCCTTCTGTCTGGGTCATGGCCACAGTTTCACAGATGTGTGGGTTAGACAGCACTTGTGGTCTGTCTGATCCCCAAAATGACTAGGGAAATAAGTTATGGTTGTCACAGTGATGGAGGGTGATTAGTTCTGTTTTATAGGTGGCACTCATTGAATGCCAAATATGAGGACTTCCATGACTCAGAGAAAGGACTATTCACTCATTGTCTTCCAGTTCACAAGAGACTGTATTCATTGAGGACAAGAATTATACAATAGCATTGCTATTTCTGCAATGTTTCTATAATGTCTGTTACCCAATATAAAGTTATAGTATTAAATAACCATAACAGGAAATTGTATATCTTCTAAAACTTATGTTTCACCTGTTTAGTATGTATTTGGAGAGCAGGGATTTCTATTTAATATCTTCATGTTTTCTCTAAGTATTTCTCATTTAACATCCAAATTACAAGAAGTGTTTTTTCTTTTCTTATTTTTACAGAATCCTAATCTGAAATTCAAATCACTCGTCCATCTACTATCTAGTACAGATAGGCACTCATTAATTTTTGAACTATTAAACTAAAGAACCAAGCAAGAATACACAGTCACTTCAATAACAGAAATGGTTCCGCTTTAATACTTTATCTAGTAGGGAGTTATTATCAGTGACAAATTTTGTCAATTATCTAAAATAGAAATGGTTATTTGGAATCATTTGACTGGATAGAATTTGAATTTTTCTTAGGTTATTAGGACAAAGAGTTTTTGAGATCAGATATGGAAAAAGGATTTTTCTGTAAAGGGTTGAGATACTCTAAAATTCTGGGTTTTTAATTTGGGGTGCACAGCATAATCACCCAGGAGTATTTTTTCCCCCAAACACATATGCCAGTGCCTTAGCACAAATCATTTAAATTAGGATCTTCAATCATGTTCTCAGACATGTTTGGTATACAGATCAATGAAAAAAAATTGTTCAGTCATTTATATTAAGTGCCTCCGCTTAAAACTCTCTCATTGGAATTTCAACTCCTTGACCATAACATAAAGTCTAGCTTTACAGAGTTTAGCCTACTTGTACATTCATAGTTGTAATTCTCTCTGGCCCCTGTTTAGAATTATGTTAAGAAAAAGTTCTGTCTTTAATAATATATATGATATGTGGGTATACGGATTTCTAGTCAAAGATGAAGGCTCATGAGGAGCACAAACCAATAAATTACATTAGTAGAATGGGAATGGACTTGGGAAAAGATGTTAAGGATATCAAAAAGTTTTATTTGAAAGCTTTATTCTGAAGACAGGAAGATCAAGAAAGAGATAGATTACCTTCATGGAAAAGAGTTTCAGCCCTGGCTGAGTGGGCTAGTTGACTAGAGAGTCATCCTGATGTGCTAGGCTTGCAGGTTCCATCTTTGATTGGGGCACATGCAGGAGGCAACTAATGAATACATGAACCGATGTTTCTTTCTCTGTCTCTTTTTGTCTCTGTCTCTCTCCCTCTCTTCCTCCCTCCATTTTCCTCTCTCTTTCTCTCTCTAAAATCAATACATAGAAGTTTCAGAGGAATTTATAGGATTTAACATCTAGTTTGCTCCTTTGCTTTTCCTGATCAATTATGTAAAAAGAAATTAATATGCTTATAGATGAGGACACAGCAAATGAACTTCAAATTACAGCTACAGTATGTATTTTGGATGACAGAGATGAAAAAAGAAAAAATATATCTCAGTACAAAGACCAAAACTAAGTACAACCATTTTTGCAGATAAATCATAATTTAGCTTCTGAGTTTAAAGAGTCAGCTACCTAAGCAAATATTGGGTAATACCTAGTACATGAACCAGTAGTACAGTCAGAATTCATATATAAAAAGATTCTACAGTTCACTGAAAGGTTTGTATAAATTTGCAGTGCGGCATGGTTGTCACCATGTTTATGATAAGAATATAGTGGCCTGAACAAATGAAGTAATCAGTCCATTGCTTCAGTTATTTATCTATTTTTGTTCTGGCATTATTTCTGCACTCACTCAGCAATACTCAGAGCACCTCTGTGTCAGAGGTGTGTGTTCTAGTCTCCAAAGTTCCATTTTTTGAGCTCCTCAGTCATCAGTGCCTGCAAAGCTCCAACTTTTTCTCAGAGCTCTGAGACCTAACTTTGTAGTATCTGTCCCACAATGTTCAAAGTTCTAATAATTTTATTAATATCTTCTTTCTCTGTTTCCTCCACTTTAGGGCAGCAGCTGTAGTTGCTATCTCTGTGATACCTTAGAATTTCCCTTGCCTTTTCAGTTTTCTAAAACCTGTTTCAGTTTTCTAGTACCAATTATTTTAATTAAATTCTGTCTATTAAAATAATGTGTAGTTTCTGTCTTCTGACTGGACCCTAATGATTACAACCAAAGATGAATAGATTATGGAGGGATCAATTAATTAATTGATCTTTTCAAAATTTAAAAGCTTGCATGTTAAAGAAAATAAATTAGAAATATCTCACAATGCATGTTCATGTTCTGGAGCCGATGATCTAGTTCCATGTTCTGGAGCCGATGATCTAGTTCTGTGGCCACAGCTGATTGGGGTGGGCACTTTACCTAAGGACAACAGATCCTAGGCTCTAATTGCCTTTGACAAAGTCTGGCGTGATGTGCCCTGCCCACAGATAAATGAACTGAGCCAATCAGATTCTTTCTTTTATATTTTTTGAACCAAGAGTCTTAGCGCAAAGCTGGACCTAAAGAAGCATGTGATGCAGTTGAATCGATTAATTACAGAGCATTAGTGGCTCTGAATTCTCGCCATGGAGTTTTTCAGAGACATTTGACCTATGAATCACTCTCTTCCACCCTTAGCAAAAAAGCATTTCCATAATTAAGGCTGTATGTACTTTGTGAGATGGAGTTATCCCTATCATTTGAATGTTCAAGCAGGGAATAGATGTCTGTCAAGTTTGTTTTAGAGGAGATTTCTTTAGTGGAAGTTTTTCAGGTTAGAATATAAGGTGTGCATAGGTTTCTGGGCTCTGCTCCAGATCCATTGAATAGAAATATCCTAAGAATGGTGTTAAGTCATGTACCTTACAAAGTAGCAGCAAGAACAACAGGGAGGCCTGCAAGTTATGCTGAAGTAGCTGGTCTCTAGACCACTCAGATATGGGAAGAAGAGGACTATACTGTTTTGGGATGTCCCAAACTCTTAACATCCCAGTTCTTACCGTCTCACCATTTTTATTATATCTCATGACTTTGTGGGTCAGCAATTCAAGTGGTATCTGCTGGGTAATTCTGCACCATCTGGTACTGATGAGAGAGCCACATGTGGTATTTAACTGGAAACTAGTTTCATCTGGAACATGAACAAGACGGCTTTACTCATTTGCCTGACATTTTGGTAGGGACAGCTCCATCTGTCTTTTTCTCCATGTAGTTTCAGGGCTTCTCCTTGTACTCTTTTCATCAAGGGGGTTGACCATCTTAAAGTGGTGGCTGGACATCATATGGTCACTCAGGGACTCCACATGCAGGGCAGAAACTGGCAGTCTTCAGTGGTAGGCCTGGATCCGTCACATGCTACTCCCACTCTTCTCTGTTGGTTGAAGCAGTCACAAGCCAATCCAGATTCACAGGGAGGGAAAATAAACCCTGGCTTTCAATGAGAGAAGAGCTAAATAATTGTGGGTCATGTTTAATCCATCATGGAGATCTCTTAATTTATTGTAAGTTATTTCCTTAAATCCTGGGTGGTTGGCATATGAGAAAGAAATTTCCAGTATCTGGCAGCTGCATGAGAAGCAAGGCCAGGCAGGGCATGGCTAAGCAAAGGGATGTATGGCTTGTCCTCTATTCAAGAAAGAAGTATATCATGAAAATGAGCTCACAAACTAGATGCATCAGAGATAACTTCATCCTAAGCAGAGTTTTACTTAAGACTGTTTCTAATCAATAGTAGCATAAAGAATAGGATGGCAAAGAATTTGAGTCTATAGGTTACTCTAGGATTGAAAGTAAGTAAGATTACTGAATTCTCACCAAAAGTACAAGGTGTGTCTGGAAAAAGTCCAGCAATTGTTAATATAATGGGAACAGTTTGTGTGACATTGCTACAACCTAGTAGCCTAGGAGAGTGAGTGGACTGGAATGTACATGCATGAACAATATTGACTTCACTGTACTAGCCAGTGGGGGCAGTAGATGCTGTTGAGTGATCATGGGTACTGTTTGGCTGTCACATTCAAAATGAGCTAATAGAGCAATGAATCTGTATCAGATTTTATGTTAAGCTTGAACATTCTTCAGTGGAAACTATTTGCATGATTCAGAAGGGTGCAGCTATGGGCAACTGGTGATTGGCAGCTTCATTACAACAATGCACCTGCTCATGCATCATGTCTTGTGGGAGTTTTTTTGTGAAACATCAAATCACCCAGGTGATTCAGGCCCTCCTACAGCCACAATTTGTGATTTCTGTGATTTGTGATTTCTGTGTCCTGTGATTTCTGGCTTTTCCCAAAACTAATACCACCTTTGAAAGGGAAGAGATTTCAGATCATCAATGAGGTTCAGGAAAATATGATGGGGCAAATCATATTGATAGCAAATGCAAGAACTGTGTGAGGTCCCAAGGTGCCTACTTTGAAGGAAAATGAGGCTTCATTGTCCCATGAACACTGTTTCTTGTA
Source organism: Anoura caudifer (assembly GCA_004027475.1). Classification (NCBI taxonomy): domain Eukaryota; kingdom Metazoa; phylum Chordata; class Mammalia; order Chiroptera; family Phyllostomidae; genus Anoura; species Anoura caudifer. The sequence goes on along the minus strand of PVKU01001482.1, from coordinate 177,652 downwards.
TCTTCATCAATAAATGTCTCTGTTTTTCACATTACATAGCTGGATACCTTCTGCACAGAACTCATATGCCAGTAAATGCTATCAATTATCAGTAAGAATGATAGTAACTATTATATTAATTACTTCAATTAGCCAATCTTTCAAGTTAAAATGAATATATTGAATATATGCATTCTTTTCATTGGAATAATCTTTGCCTTTTAACCAAGAAGGAAAGGGAGGATAAATGTTTAATTAGAATTCCTTTAGTTTTTTAAAATATATCATAAAACATAATAAATAGGGTCACTTATAATTTTTCTTGGAAAGCCAAATTGATTTCATTTCTCTCATTGTAACAGGTTTTGTTAAAGTTATAGCAACTTATGCTCTTTGAAATATGAAGCATGCTGTGATAAACTTGTTTTCTTCCTTTATTGTTGTGAAATTGTTTCACAAATTGCATTTGTGAGCTGTGAATATGCTGTTGGTGTTATTTACACTTGAGAGCTGATTAAACATGTTTTTGTTTATATTAATTATGAAGCTGAGGCATTTGGGATTGCTATTTGGTTTTGTTTTTTGTTTTTCTTTTTATTTAATTTTTCCTCTTGGTGGGTTGGTTATTACTTTGCTCCAAACTGCTGAGGGACTCAGAAATGAAATTAACATAGACTATTCAGTATAAAATATGTTGATTTAAATTAATAACACAGAAAAAAGTTTCAATGAAAATACAATGTCATTTAATAAATTAACATGTAGGACAAAATCATGATAAAGTCTAGATTAACAAATTTGCTTCAAGTTTTGCTTTGTTGAGTTAAAGTCTAGGGAACCCAGTCCATTCTATTAATACTTTCACAGTACAGTAGTACTGAAACACCCTCATCTTCCAAACTCCTCAGGTACAGAACTCTCCAAACAATACTGTGTTCCTGGCATCTATTCTTCTAGTGACTTGATATACTGGAAGAGTAATTACCTCTTGTGGGAAAGTAGTCTGTTTCCTCTTTGGAAGATGAATAACCTGGACAACTTTTGTGTAACATTTAAAATCCTCTAATTGTATTTTTTATTCCGACCATTGCTAGAGCAATCAGTTCCTTGGAGGCTTCCTGCATCTTCATGCAGGTGAATCTGAAAACACCTTGCCACTGCATCTCAGATCCTTTAGACATGAATTTAGTGCCTCTAACTTTGTGGTCCTGACTTTCTCTGATACCATATCATGGAGACTGATGGGAACTCCTTTGTATACATGTGTTCACAACCTAGAAGGAATCAGATGGTAAATGCTTTTCTTTCTCTTGAAATGAACAGATAGTTCCTAGACATATTTCTTGAGCTTCTCAGATTGTTACTGAGGGATGGAGTAACCATTTTCCCATAGTAGTGAATAATGATATTCTTGTATCAGCTCTCTTCCTTTACTTTTCTGTTTTATTTCCCTGTCTTTCACTCCTGCTACCTGTGAATATGTTCCCAAACAAGATGCCCACATATCAACCTTTGCCTTAATATTTACTTTTATTAGGAGAACCAGAGCTGAGATAGGGCCCATAAAACTTGTTCCTTCCACTGAAATTATTAATAATGTGTTGGAATTTAATTAGGGCATGTTTCCTCAAAATTGAAACCAAGAATATTCCAATATATTGTACTTTGTGTTCAGCACACTGTATCATTCATCTTTATCTTGTTTGTCTTCTCTCTGCTGGTACATCTATGACCTTTGTTCTATTGGCACACAGACAAGAACTTTTTGGACAAACACTGTCTGCTTATGAAGTTAAATGCTGGAGAAAGATATTTTGGATTTCAGATGTCTGGATATTTAAATGAAATTTTTAGTTAATTTTACTATTCTCCAAGTGATAAAATAGCCTCAAATCTGATAAAAATCAAACATATTTTCTCGTCTGTGCAACCCTAAATAGAGAAACTTTAATTAAGCCAGAGTTTAAGTTGGAGCTGGCCCAATTGCTAACTTCAAATCACCACAAATTTCTTCTCAGAACCTAACCTTACATTTGTTGAGATTAGATGTGTTTCTTGTAATTTCCATTTTTCTCAAGTACAGTATAGAAGATATCATTCTAAGATTAATAATAGTTCTGAGTGTTCTGAAAAAATATATATATATACCTATACACATACACAGCAAAAAAAGCTTCTTGGGATCCTAGGCTAAAGTATTTTAAAATAGGTAGTCTCATGAAGGTAGAAAATGGTAACCCAATTGAAATCTGGGAAGTATAGCATTTTATTTACTTAGTCATTTTGTAATATTGTATTCATGAATACTCGAAAGGTAGTTAAAGATAATATATTTTCTAATGTATTAAAAATATGTAAAAGGAGTCCTGGTTGGTGTGGCTCAGTGGATTGAGTGCCAGTCTGTGTACGGAAAGGCCTCCTGTTCATTACCTGTCAGGGCACCCTCGTAGGTTGTGGGCCAGGTCCCTGGTTGGGGGCATGGAAGAGGCAGCTGATTTACATGTCTCTCACACCTTGCTGTTTCTCCCTCACTCCCCCTCTTTCTAAAAATAAATAAATAAAATCTTTTTTTAAAAAAATGTGAAAGCATTTTGAAGTTTAGGGTTAAAAACTAACATTTGAGTTACATGGAACATCTCAATTTATTGATTGGACAGATTTCTGGCTGTTTGATCAACTTAAAATGTTATGGAATCTAGAAAAAACAACATAATTGGTTTATATTTGAAAATATCAAAAACATTGGGAATATTAAGTATTTTATGAATTAGGCACAGAGATAAATGCTTTACATGCATTTGTCTCATTCAATCTTCAAAATAGACTTATGATCTTTATTATTAGTCCCCTTTTGTCTTTTCTTAAAAAAGTTTGGTTTTTAATCGTAATTGACAATATTATATTAGTTTCGGGTGTACAACTCAGTGATTAGATGTTTATATAATTTCTGAAGTGATTCTAGTACCCATAAGACACCATACATAGCTATTACAATATTATTGACGGTATTGCTTATGCTCTACTTTATATCCCCATGACTATTCTGTAACTACCAATGTGTACTTTTATCCCTTCATCTTTTTCATCCATCCCTACAACTCCCCTCCCATCTGGCAACTGTCAAAATATTCTTGTATTTATGAGTCAGTTTCTGTTTTGCTTGTTTGTTTGTTTTTAGATTCCACATATAAATGAAATCATATTGCATTTGTCTTTCTCTGACTTATTTCATCAGCATAGGACCTTCTAGGTCCACCTATGTTGTTGCAGATGGCAGGATTTAATTTTTTTATGATTGAGTCATATTCCATTGTATATGTGCACTGCTTTTTTATCCATTTATCTATTGATATACACTTAGTTTGCTTCCATATCTTGGCTATTGTAAATAATGCTACAATAAACATATATGGATATATATGTTTTTTCAATTTAATATTTTGGGTTTCTTCAGATAAATACCTAGAAGTGGAATTGCTGGCTCCTTTTTTTTTTTTTTTTTTTTTTTTTTTTTTTTTTTTTTTTTTTTTTTTTTTTTTTTTTTTTTTTTTTTTTTTTTTTTTTTTTTTTTTTTTTTTTTTTTTTTTTTTTTTTTTTTTTTTTTTTTTTTTTTTTTTTTTTTTTTTTTTTTTTTTTTTTTTTTTTTTTTTTTTTTTTTTTTTTTTTTTTTTTTTTTTTT
>PVKU01001482.1:0-173894 GCA_004027475.1 Anoura caudifer | reverse complement strand
GGTTATAGCCTTTGATTTAAAGTCTGCTTTATCTGGTATTAGTTTGGCTACCCCAGCTTTTGTTTTTGTTTCCATTTTTATGAAATAATATTTTTTCCCTTTACTTTCAGTCTGTGTGTTTTCATCTCAAGTGAGTCTCTTGTAGACAGCATATGTAAAGGTCTTGTTTTGTTATCCTTGTAGCCACCAGATGACTTTTGATTGACACATTTAATCCAATTGCATTTAAAGTGATTATTGACTAAATAGTAATGGGAAAAATAAAGATTAAATAAAAATTAAAGTAATTGTTGATAGATATGTAGATCTCATCTTTTTATTATTAATATTTTAATTTTTTTTCTTCTTAAATATCCTATTTGACATTTCTTATAGTTCTGGCTTGGTGATGATGAACTTTAGCTTTCTGTTGTCTGGGAAGCTCTTTATCTGCCCTTCAACTCTAAATAGCTTTGTTTGGGGGACTAATATTTATGGTAGGTGCTTGCTTTTCATCACTCTGAATATCTCTTACCTATCCATTCTGGCCTGAAATGTTTCTGAGAAACCAGCTGACAGTCTTATGGGACCTTTCTGGTAGCTAACTAGCTGTTTTTCTCCTACTACTTTTAAGATTCCTTATCTTTAACCTTTGGCATTTTAATTATCATGTGTGTTAGTGTGGGTCTCTTTGGGTTCATCTTGTTTGGGGTTCTCTGTACTTCCTGCATTTTTATGTATAATTTCTTTATCAGTTATTTTCTTAATCCTTGCCTGAGGACATTTTTCATTGCCTTTTTTTTTTTTCTTTTAGGAGAAAGAGAAAGGGAACAAGGAAGAAAGAGGCAGGAGTATCAATGTGAGAGAAAAGCATTGATTGGCTGCCTCTCATAGGTGCCCAGACAGGTGATCATGTGCCCAGACCACAGCTTGGACCTATGACATATTTATGTACTCTGACTGGGAATTGAACCTGCAACCTTTTGGTTGTGAGAGGATGATCCAGACAACTGAGCCATACCAGCCAGGAAATCATACTTTTTTTTTTTTTTTTAATTTTCAATTCCTTGCTGTCTATTCTCCTTTCAGCACTCCCATTATGTGAATATTATTATGCTTGTAGTTGTAGAGGCTCCTGAAACTATCCTAATTTTTTTGGATTCTTTTTCTTTTTGTCTTCTGATTGGGTGTTTTCTGTTTCCTTATTTTCTAAACCACTGATACAATTCTCTGCTTCACCTATTGTACTATTGATTCCCTGTAATGTAATCTTCATTTTAGTTATGATATTTTTTCATTTCCAACTGGTTCTTTTTTAAGTTTTCTGTCTCCATTTTTATGTTACTTATCTCTTTGTATAATTTCTCACTAAGTTCATCTACTCTTCCTTTAGGTTCATTGAGCATCCTTTTAACCAGTGTTTTGAACTCTGCATCTGGGAGGTTGCTTGTCTCCATTTTTTCTAGTTTCTTTTCTGGAGTTTTGTTCTGTTCTTGCATTTGTGACATGTTTGTGTCCTCATTTTTGCTGCCTCTGTGTGTCTGTTTCTGTGTATTAAGTAGAACTGCTATGTCTTCCAGTATTGGCAGAGTGGCCTTATGTAGTAGGTATCCTATAGGTTCCAGTGGCACAACATCCTTTGTAAACTGAGCTGGACCCACCAGGTGCAACCCCATGTGGGCTGTGTGCATTCTCCTGTTGTAGCTGAGCCTTGATTGCTTTTGTAACATTAATTCAAGGGACTTACACCCCACCACCTCAGGGCAATTAGCTGTGAGGACTGGCTATACCTAAAGTTGGAGGATCTGCTTTTCAGGGGCCAATACCACAGAGCAGGAATCACTTCCATGGGACTCTGGTGCCTGATGAGTCTACCACTTCAGTGTGCTACTCATGGAGTTAGTTTGGTGGTGCTTTGATGTGATCTGAAGCTGGACAGTGAGTGTGCTAGGTTTAGGGCCTCTTGGGTAATACAGGCCAAGTTCAGCTAATGGCTGTTCCCTGCTGTTCCTAGTATGGGCTACAAAGTGATCTACAGGTGGCTGCTCCTTGTGCTGGGCTTAAAGGTGTACAGGAGAGGCTAGCCTGCAAACCAAGGCCAGCTGCCACTAGTGCCAGGTATGGTGCCATTTAGCAAGAGGTATGGGGCAGGTTGAGATCACATGCTGCTTGTATGAGTTTGTGAACCTTTGAGAGATTTCAGGAAAGTCTGAAGCATGAGCCAAGACAGGCTGTTTGTACAGAAAAACAAAAACAAACAAACAAAAAAACACGGGAAATAGATTGACTGGGTTGGAAATCTGGGTGTGGTGGGGTCTCAGGGAATCACTAGGGTAAAGCCAACAGTGTTGCTGTTGTTTATGGAGACTCAGATATAGTGCCCATGTGCTGGCTCTGTGGGAGTCAGACTCAGAAAAGGAACAATGATGTCTGTCAGCACTTCTCTCTGGGAGAAAGCTGCTCCTCCAGTTCTCATCCTAATGCCAGGCACACTTTAATTCCTCCCCATTTGTCCCTATGCCTTTTGAGCTGCTGCCCAAACTGGAGTTTGGAAAAGTGAGTCCAAGTAAGTCCATACATAGGATCTTTTAGAGGGAATGTCTGGATTCTAAAGGTCTTTATCTCCCACAGTCACAGCCCTCACTGATTTTTACATCCAGAAATCATGGGGACTTCTCTTTCTGGCACTGGAACCCTGGGCTTGGGGCCTGCTGTGGTGCTGGGACACCCTGGCTCTTCAGGAAGCACTTCTGAAGCCAAGATATCCCTCCCAATTTTAACTGCCTTATGTGCAGGTGGGACCAGCTTGTTCTTAGTTTCCACCCCACCTACCAGTCTACATGTGGCTTCTTTATATGCTTAGTTATAGGACTTTTGTTCAGCTAGATTTCAGGTGCTTCAGACAGATGGTTATTCTGTGGTTTAGGTGTAATTCTTATGTGATTGTGAGAGGACATAAGTACTGTGTTTACTTATTTGCCATCTGGACTGGAAGTTAATAGTCCCTTTTTAAACATGAGATGATACTGTAGCTTTAAAGAAGTTAATCAATTTGATTGAATTTACCAATTATTAAATTGCAACACTCAAATACCATTTTTTTAATCCTATAGGGAAACAACCATTCAGAGCACCTGATGTCCACTTCCAGAAAAATCCAATGACCACTTCCAGAAAAAAACCTGATGACCACTTCCAGAAAAACCTAATTACCACTTCCAGAAAAATCGGATTATTTTGTTTGCTGACTAAATTGACTGTTGCTCACTGTGAAATCAGACTCACTTGAAACAGAAGCCAGGGACTGTAAGAGTTAATTCAGAGGATGAAAAGGAAAGAGTTCAAAAGAGAAAGAAATGTAGACAGAAGAAAGAAAGAAAATGGAAGGAAGAAAATTAGAAGGAAGATAAGTATCTGGACAAAAGTATAAATGGTGGCAGGATGACCATGGCATTGGTGATCAGAAAAAGGTCATCAAGTCTGTGGGATAGGAATAATTCTACTGAGCTGTGTGGCAAACCAACCTATTACTAACTTACTGGATATTAGTGCAAATTAGTAACAGATTTTAAATTCCATACATTGCTTTCTATTTAAGAAAGCAGAGAGTAATGGAGTATGTAGGCATATGCCAATGTCTTGTTATTATTAAAAAGAGAAAACTCTGGTATGTAGAAAGTTATGTTTCAGATATGTTGAAGTTTGTATCTCAAGGAATAGCATTTTCTTTAGGTATTTTCATCCTTGGATGTCATGATTATTTATGGTTTTTGACAGAAAAAGATCAGGAAAAGTATGACATGTACTATACTTTAAGACATCATGTATTTCCCAGTTCATTCCTCACTCAACATTGTCATAGTTCTTGGAAGCTGTGACTTGATGTATAATAAAACCAATTTTACCATGATTTATATAAATAAGAGTTAAGTTCCTACAGGATATTTCTAATCACAGAAACTTTACTAAACTTATAAATAAAGACCCATAACATTACTAATATTAAACATTGAAATAAATGTGAGCAATACATACATTTAATAAAGATGAGTAAAAACATGTGAGATAATACTTTCCAACCCATTTATTTCAGTTCAGAGTCTTGGATGCCTGGAACCTCTCCTGGCATCCTTGGGCACCATGTGGGAACCCACCCTGGACAGGACACTGTTCAGCCACATGGTACATCACACACACCCATGCTCACTCAGACTGAGACAATTTAGACACACCAGTTTACCTCATGTGCACATCTCTGGCGTGTAGGAGGGAACTGGAGTCCCTGGAGAAATCCCATGAAGACATGAGGAGGACTTGCCAACTCCACACAGACAGTAGACTGAATTGGAATTGTTTTGTTTTTGTTCTTTCTCCCATTAATATTATAACAAAATGACATCAAACAAAACATTTTTGATGGATACGCTGTATTATCATGTAGTTCTTAAATGAATATAGCTCCTAAAGGTAATTTCATTTTCTATTTTAAAAAATTATTTCAATAGGAAACTTTATATTTAAGCCATAGTAAATGTTGCTTCAATGTTGAAAACTTTATCTATTCATGTAAGGGATGAAGACATTTCAGATGATTCAATTCAAGGCACAGAATTCATAATGTGTCTAGGTGAGAACACTCTATACAATTTTATCATTATTTCCTTTCATATTTCATTGCCAAGCCTGTTCCCCTTGGCTTCCTTCTGTATATCTTATCCCTCATTTACCTAATAATGTCCTTTTAGTTTTCTATTCCAATTTTACTCCAAAAGGACATTTGCCCTCTCACCAACAAGATGTCACAAATACTCACCAATGAAATATGCTATTTGATATGCTACTTCATCCTGCTTAAGGCTGTAAAATTCCACACTGTTATCTTATTTTACATTTCTCTTATTAGTGAGATTGAATATAGCTTCATATTATTATTATTAGTCACAAATTACATCATTACCAGCTAGTGCTTCTATTTCCTTGACTGCCTCATTAGGATCTCTCTAAATTATAAATAGTGGTGTCTCAGAAGCTCAGTATTTGAACACCTTCTTTTCTCAACCTACAATCCTCTTTCGGTTATTAAAACCATCATTCCTGATGAGATTTCCATTTATGTGCTGATGACTTTCAAACTTATATATTCAGGCAGGACCTTTTTTATAGCCAATTGCCTTTTTAATGTGTCCTCTTTGATATTCAATGCATATGTTAAAATTTACATGTCCACAATTAAACTTTCAATTACCACTCTTTTCCTCCAAGAACTGCCCCTCTCTTCCACTAATATTCCCTTTTTTCACCAAATAAACCAAAAAATCTTGAAGTTTTCCTTGACATATACCATTCTTTTTTATCTCACCGCTTTTCCATCAGTCAATTCTCTTGGCTTTATTGTCATATACATCCAGAGTCCAAATGCCCTCTTTATAGTCATCATTATCCCCCCCATCTAAGCCACTATCATCTCTTGTTTGGATTATTGCAATAGACTCCCGACATAACCATTTGCTTTAAAAGATATGGTAACCTTTCAAAACATGTTTTTCACTTGGCTTAAAGGTCCCCTGTTGTCTTTTTAACTTATTCATGTTAAAACTCAAATCTTTATAATAGCAAAAAAAAAGTCCTAGAGTATTGTTTTAACTTCACCTATTCATATGTGTTTGCCAACTGCATTCTAGCTACAATGGTCTATTTGAGGTTATTGAATATGCAAGTACCCTTCCATCTCAGGGTCTTTGTAATTGCTGTTTCCTGTCTAGAATTTTGTTTCCTCATATAGTTTCATTATATTTACCTCTTCATGTCTACCACTTCATGTTTATTTATGTCTCTTCCTCTGAGTCCTGCTCAAATACCACCTTGCTTTTTAATTCCTCATATTCTGATTTACATTTTCTTAAAAGTACTCATTACCATAAGATATCTCATTTGTTTTCTTTTTATAGTGTGTATTTCCTTTTGCTTGTTCCTTTACAATATAAACTACATGATGGAAAGGACATTTTTGATTTGTTCCCTCCTCTAACCCCACTGTTTAAGATAGTAAGTGCCTGGCAGTAAACATATATTAGTGAAACAGAGAAATGATTTTGCTTTTATCTAAAATTTTATTTTGGGTGATATTAAAATTAGCATGGAGCTTTCTTTTGGCTCATATTGGGTTCATACTCCTTTCCTTTAAAAGTATGTATTCTCTTAAACCTTGTTTTTCTCCTGATATATCTATCTATACTCACACCATTTTTAAAATGTGCCATTTATGCACAATTTTGTGTGTGTCTATATTTGTATGCATTTTAAGAGCAGTCTTAGTTTCACAGCAAAATTGAGAGGTAGTCAGAAAGATTTCACACATTACTCCTGGCACCTACATGTGCATAGTGGTCCCCATCATCAGTGACACTCAACAGAAGGGCACCTTTTACTTTTCTTTTCAAACAAGGTTTAACCTGCATTGGCACATCAGAATCACCCAAGGTCCATCATCTGCCTTAGAGTTCATTCTTGGAGTTGTACATTTTATGGGTTCAGATAAATATGTATTGACATGTATTCACCATTATAATATACAGAGTATTTTCTGCTGCCTCCCAAATCAACTGTGCTCTGCCTACTGATCCCTCTTCCTGATCTAACCCCTGGAAATCATTGATCTTTTACTATTTCCATAGTTTTGCCTATTGCAGAATGTTTTGTATTTGAAATAATACAGTATGTAGGCTTTTCAGATTGACTTCTTTTGTTTAATAATATACATTTAAATTTATTCCATGTCTTTTCCTGATTGATTTGTATATATTTTTAAAAATTAAAATAGAATCCTCATATTCTGGTATGTTTAGCATGTTTTTATTTATTGTAATTTCAGTTATGCTAGGACTTGTTTCTGCAATTTTTTGATAATTTTTATTTACCATGGTATTTACTTTTTATTTTCCTGCTGTTCCCTGTAACAAAATTTCTTCTGGCTTGAAAATTATGTATTATATTTGTGGCTCATAATTATATATTTTTCTCTATGAATATCTGTTGTCTCACCCAAAGAAACTCCTTTGCCTTGTGTCGATATCACAGGAAGTTTTAAGATTGTATTTTCATTTCTTGTTTAGTTACAATGTAAATTATTTTTATTTTATAACATTTATTTCTTTTCTATTCATTGTTCTTCTTGCAGAAATATATCTTTTAAAGAATCTTTCAAAGAAGATACATGTATGATAACATTTCTGAGAATTTTTATGCTGAGACTTTATTTTACCAGTAAACATATATATTAGTTCAGATAAATATGAAAGTAATGGTTCAATTTTATTTCCTTTCAATATTTGCATATTATGGTTCTATTAGAGAGACATAGTACTGTGATTTTTTAACTCCTTTTGTGTGATCTGATTTTGCTTTTGCTTTGAGGATATGTGTCTTGGTGTGATTTTTTTTTTTTTTTTTTATCCATCCCAGTGCACTATGTGCTCTACAAATGAAACTAGGCAAACTATGATAAAAAAACAACTCCAAAAATCTAGGCAAAAGAATGTGCTCACTTTCACCGGAGTCTAATTAGCTGTTTGACAGGTAGTTGTCTAAAATGGTCATTCAGTTCCCCGGCGACTTTGATCTATATTGTTTGTCTAAATCCACATAGATACAAAGGAAAGGGGAGAAAAGTGTAGTCTTTTTGTGTGCCCAGGAGATTGGTGAAACAGTTTGTAGGAACAGAGAATTGTCTCTATCACAGAACACTATCAAATTGAAGCCTAAAGTAAAGCTATTTTTAGTTTTGAAAATATTTTTGGTTGTATATTTTATCAACTATTTTATTCCCTGCTTTCACTATTTATTTTCTCTTTTGGTTTTCCAACTGAGTGAATTTTGACACGTCTATTTCTGTTCTCCAACATTCTTGTCCTTTTCTTATTTTTTTCTCTCCTATTTTTCTATCTCTCATACCTTTGGGAGAGTTCCATGACCCAGTCTTTTAGTTAAGTAATGTAACTTTGAATATATTCATCCTGCTACACCACTAGAATGTTTATTTCAAGAAATCTTATCTTTAATATCTAGTATTTCCTTTTTTAGAAATATCTGATTGTCTTCCTGCTTGTTCAAATAATTTCCTTTCTTCAGTTTAAGTATATTTTACTTGTTTTTTAAGTTGTTTTAAATTTCTGTATATCCCTTCCTTTTAGTTCATTTTTCTCCATTAAAAGTTTTGCTCTTCGTTGCCTTCCAAAATAGTTCTCATGTCCCTCACATGTCTTTTAATTTTTCTCTGTTAGCCAATTTTAATTTCCTAGAAGAAAGGAAATGACAGATGGCCTGGCTTGCCATCTGTTGCGTGGGTTAAAATTATCTGCCTGGTGAGCTTGTGGTTTGTGCTTGTCGCTATGTTTTTTCCCGACTGGAGAGCGCTTTTCAGTCTCTCCATGCGGGCACTGCTCTTGTCCTCAGATAGCAACCTTCCTCTTAAATACAGAGGAACCTCAGTTCTCAAACTTAATTTGTTCCAGAAAACTGTTTGAAAGAGATTTGTTCAGAAAACAGAACTCCCTTGTTGCCTGAGAGACTCATGACTGATCATATAGGTATCAGCCTGAAAGTGTTGTCAGGTACAAGGTCCAAACCCAAAGTTCTGTCAGATCACTGAGACATTTTTCTCCATGAACAACTTGGTTGAGAACCAAATTGTTTGAGAACCAGATTGATTGAGAGCTAAGATGTTTAAAAGCCAAGGTTTGACTGTGTCCAGTCCGAGGAAGTGTGAGAACTCTCCTGGTGGCCCTCTGGCTGCTGCAGTCCTAGGTTTGGCCCTCCACACCAGCCGGACATTATTGCTGCCCTCAATGTCATCCTACAGCTTCCAGCTGGAGGTCTAGCCTCCCTGAGCTATTACTAACAGGGTGAGCAATGACTGGTGGATAAGGATTTAAGGGTAATAGGTGGACATGAGTAAAAATAACAAAGATCTTTGACATTGCGAGGTAGTATGGTATAGTGAAAATAGCTGGGGTTAAGGAGAGAGAATTTTTGTTCATTTGTCCATTTTTTCATTCATCAAACATTCCTGCTTCCATTCATTTATTTAAAAAACACTTATCAGGGACCAGTTATGGGCTGAAAACTGTTATATTGTATTAGAAATTCAGTAGTAAACAAAATAGAAAAAATACTTTTCTTACTGCCTATGGATGGGGGAAATAAATAAATTTATGTATAATTTGTGATAGGAGGAAAAGTTCCATGAATGAAGACAAAACATATAGGATAGGATATGTCAGAGGCTAGAAGGTACAGTTTGAGAAGAGACCTAGATGAAAAAGAGAGGGCAAATTGTTCACTCAGAGCCTCTACCACTTATAAGCCATGTGGCTTGTTGTGGAGACAGAGTGGGACAATGTATTTAAAGGCTCATTGAATGACATCGAGTTAGGACTCAAGAAATAGGGGGAGCTACTAATAATATACTTTATTAATAAACTCAAGTTAATAATTAAAATACTCCTTTAGCATTTCTAACTTTCCTGTTATTAAAAATTGCCTTCAATTTGTTGAAAATTCCTGTGGGTTTAGCAGCAAATTCATATAGAAAATCTTATTTGTTTTTGTATCTGAAGATTATTAGTCATCATCTTGATCACAGACAATGAAGTTAAGAGATTCCATTGTCAGGAATCAGTGGATTTTAAGGGTCATTCAAGGAATGGTAGGAGTTAGTAAAATCTATAATGAGGGGATACCTAAAGAACATTTGCTAAATTCTTTGTGCTTCTTTAGAAAGAAATAAGGACATTCCTCCTTCTCCACTTCTTTCTCTATGTCTGTCTCTCTGTCTCTTTCTCTTTCCTATGTGTATATTAAGCCAGTTGAATATTTAGAATAATTTAGTCATATAAATGTTATAACTAAACTTTCCTGTGTTGTTGAGGATTTTCATCTGCAAAAATATATGAACAGTGCTTAATGACATTCCATCTTCCAATGTCTTCCCTTGCTCTAATTCACACGGGAGTTGAACATCTCATTGCTTTATAGTCACATTTGATCAAACATGATATTAATTATGCAGCTTAATCTTCTACCTTCAACATCAGAACTGGTGTGAATAGACTGACTGCTTTGTAAGCTTGTCAGCTTTTAAGAGTTAAGTATTTTCCATCAGAAAACAAAGTAAAGTTTGGACCATCTTGTTGAAAGACACTTTCCAAATAATTGACCAAAATGCTTTGAGTGGCTGTAACAGTGCAATAAATAGATGATTGTTCAACTTTGCTACTTTATTAAACATTTTATTTTATTTATTTTGGAGAGGGGAAGGGAGGGAGAAAGAGAGGGAGAGAAACATCAATGTGTGGTTGCCTCTCATGCACCCCGACAGGGGACCTAGCCCACAACCTAGGCATGTACCTTACACTGGGAATTGAACTGGTGACCCTTTGGTTTGCAGGCTGGCATTCAATCCACTGAGCCACACCAGCCAGGGCTAAGTTTGCTACTTTAAAGGGAACAAAGCTCATTTAGTGGTGATCTACAATTTTTAGTATCCCATGTTTTTGTTCCAAAGACAGTTTTAGTTAGATTGTTATATGTAAAATATGAAAAACAGATATCTTCTTTTTTGTTGAAATTTAGTGGAGGCAATGGTAATGGTGACAAAGCCAGATGTCACGTAGTGAGTTTTCTCCTGATTTTCTAAGGCAGCCTCCATAGGGGCCCATGGAGCACCATTTTGAAACCAAGAGTTTTGGTGTCTGAATTTTCCATTCCTTACTTGAAGGTAAAGAAGAAGAGGTAGATGTGGTGTCCACTGGGTCTTTCTCCATGACAAAGGCTTACCATGCCCAGATTAACCTGCTACTTCTGCTACATGCTTCAGTTGTACTGGAAGAAAAACACAAAAATTTTCTGCCGATATAATGAAGTATTGCTGTAATGTGCAGCTTCCTATCAGTTCAATAATCTCTTTTGAGGAATAGATTTACCCAGGATAGGAGTGAATGGGACTTAAGAAATCCCCTCTCTGCACTACATACCTGCCTATGTATAACAAGTTTGCAATGTTTAAATCTTTTACCTATACATAATTAGTTGTATCATAATATATCAATTTTTATTCATTTCAATAAATATTTTTTCAAACCTATATGCAGTAAGGGCTTGAAGACAAAAAAAATCAACCCCCCCAAACAAACAAGAAAGCCCCACAACTTAATTTAGAGTGAAATATTTAAATTTATAAAGGAAAAGTACCTTTTCGTAGTGAATGTCATCATTTATTTTCAAGTTTGCTAGAATTACCATAAAAAGGCTATTTTTCAGTATCATTGAATTAAGGTTCCTCATTGCTTTATTGACCTGTTATTCTATTTATTATTTATTTTCTCTTCACCTGAAGACTTTTTTATTCATTACTTCGAGAGAAGGGGTGGAGAAGAGGGAGATAGAGAGAAAGAAAGAAATATCAGTGTGAGATAGAAACAGTGATCGGCTGCCTCTATATGTACCCTGACCAGAGATCAAACTCACAACCCAGGTGAGTGCCCGGACCAGAGCTGAACCATTAACCTTTTGGTGCATGGGATGACACCCTAACCAACTGAGCCACACCCGCCAGGGTGATATATATATATATTTTAATATGATAGTTACTACATTGAACTTTTCAGAGACTGATTATTAGGGGTAAGAAAATAATTTGTCCAAACAAATATTCTGTATTATTTATTGGTGTCCTTCACCTGTCTCTTAATACTGGTTAGTGGACTTAAAACAAAAAGAAAATTAGTTTGAATCCAGAGAGCCTACCTATATATGAGATGTGGCCTGGATACTTCTCAAGGAAAGGCTAGACACTTTTTTTTCACTTAGTGATACTAAGAAATTCAGCCTACCCAGGTACATATTTAAAAACTTTTGATGGGTGAGATGAGCTATTTGTGGAAAGCAATCATGTCCTTTGCATCTCCAGTAGCACAAACAACATAGTAAATAAATAATTGGTATTTAATACTTTATTCACTGGCTAATGGGTTGAAACCTGAAACTACTGGCCATGAAAAGCCTACTGAGAAGGTACTATTCTGAGAAGCATAGCAGGAGGATCATTAAGTTCTAAAACATTCACTGTTATTTCAAAAACCAGATATTATACGAAGGCATTCTGTACAATTCTTGAACTTTTGCCAATCTCTATGATTTTCTTCTAATTCAAGCAACTATCAGCTCCAATAAATGACAGTTAATTTACTGTCATTTACAACTGTTTTTTAGCCCTACTTGCACCCAAGTTTTCAGGAGCTCACACTATTGTCCTTAGACTTGGTTGTAAATTTTGTTAAGGATTTTGTGATTCCATAGCTAGGATGACTCAGATGAAACTCACTTTTAAAGAGATGACTCAGTGACTTTCAAAAAATGTGTTAAGTGGAAAAATAACTTTTTTTGGCAGGAATATTCCCTTTTTGAACTGCTGTATAACATCAGTTGATAGTATTGCTGTCTGTGACCCATTCTTATATCTGTTCTGGTGCTATTGGTGCTTTTCATGGTTACAAATGTGATAATACTTCATTAGCTCAGAACTGCTGGTTCTTGATTCAGGATAACTTCTGAAGGGAATTGGCTGAAGTTTACTTGTTCTTGTCACCCAAAGAAATAGATTACTAAGCATGATAACATCCTTAATAAGATTTCTGGAGTGATGTTTGATTGTTAGTCCGAAAATCATTATTATGAGATCATTATCTGTATCTTTCCAGTTATTGGCTGTGTCATCTTAATACCTTTGTCTGTAAAAGTGATGATAATAGTACCTACTTGGTATTTCAACTCTGTCATCCACTAAATTGTGCCACTAATGGAGCCTACATCAAGAAATGCAAGTGTAATGGGTAAATACCTATAAGGTTCTTAAGTAGTACTTGGCCTATACAATTCTGACTGTTTTAGCTATTTTTGAAATTATTATTAGCAATATATTTGCTGCTATTCACTAGTTATGTAAAACATTATTTCTGGTCCTTGTTTAACCATAAGATGAGAAGTTTGGTCTGTATCGCTATTAATTATGATGACTTAGATCAAATTTATGCATTTAACAGTAACATAAATATTCTAAAATAGATGTTTCCCTAATGCAGACTTTCTTAGATTAATGAAATCTCTCCCCATTTTTCTAGTTCTTATGTTAAGAATCTGAATTGCACCCACAATTTGCGCCAAGCATTATTATCATATATCAAAGAACCGATAGTATCCTGGAAAATGCACCAAAATGAAAATTGCCATGATTTTGTTTTGTTTTGGTTATTTTTCTAATTTCTTAACTTGTTTTTCCTCGGTGTCTTTACCCTTAATGTTGGTAATAAAAACTATCTTGATGCTTTTGAGGGTAGTGAAGATAAACTGTATGTTTGCTTTGAGCAAATCTTATTTTAATGTAACCAGCATGCATTCCTTCTTCTGGTATTAGCACCTGGTATCCTCCTTTGGGCTTAATATCTTTACCATGAGGTACAGTTGTGATGCCAATTTTCAAAAAACAGCCCTATTTTTTTCTTTTTTCTTTTGGTTACCAAATTTCATGAAATTGATCCCTGGAATTATAAACTTGAGCAGAGATAGAAAGACCAAATGGTTCTTTAACCACCAGGAAACCATCAAAGAGACTCTGTTATTAGTGTCTGTTGCCTGATCACTGGCACTGCTTTTGTTCCTTCCCTTTATTAACCTGGTTCTCTGGCTCTTCCTTTGTTTCTGTCAGCAATGCCATATTCCCCACCCCAGCCTCCTTTTCTGTTTGTCTAAATTAGCCAAAGTTGGTTTTGTTGATTGAACTTAAAATTTCTAATTTGTATCGTGTCCTCAAATAGACTGTGGTTCCAGGAATTTGTTGGATTTAGGCTTGTAAAAGTCACTATGCTGGTCATAGCTGAGGTTCCTCTGACAATGGAAGTGTTTGGCTTCTTAGCTTTGGAATTTCATTCTCTGAGCACAAAATGTTTTGGGGATAAATAGAATATAAAGATGGAAGCCCTGTGAGCAAACTAAAAGTATTTACATACAGGATGTACCCTACCAGCTGCATGTCAATGATTAAAAGGTTCTCTTGTGCTATCCTGTTAGATCAAAACAGTACAGAGGAAATGTGTTGAAGAAATGGCTTGAAATGTAGTGAAAGCATGGCCACATCAGTGTTAAGGAAGAGATTTCCCTTGCGATGAGAAAAAACATCACAAAACACTATACTGAGTTCTTTTCTTTCCTTTTTCTCTAGCCTCCAACTTAAGCTGTAGAAGAGTAGGTATGGCAACCACTCATTCGTTTTCAATTAAGAACAAGTGCAAAGATAGAAAATCATCTCTGAGCTTCCCATAATATTGGCCCCAAACCTTGTAATTCCATCAAATTGCTTTTTGTTTTTAAAACTTGCTACTCTATTTTATTTCATTTTTATTGTTTTATTTTTTTCCTTGTTTTATTGATGGTCAAGCACAGTTGTCTGCATTTCCCCCCACGACCCCCCTACCCCCAGCCATCCCACTTCCCTCCCCTACTTCCAACCCCCCTTGGTTTTGTCCATGAGTCCTTCATAGTTGTTCCTGAAAACCCTTCCCACCTTCCCCCCCATTATCCCCTCCCACCTCCCCTCTGGTTACTGTCAGATTGTTCTCAATTTCATTGTCTCTGGTTATATTTTGTTTGCTTGTTTGTTTTGTTGATTAGTTTCCACTTAAAGCTGAGATCATATGGTATTTGTATTTCACCGCCTGGCTTATTTCACTTAGCATAAAAGCTCTCTAGTTCCATCCATGCTGTTGTAAAGGGTATTATTTTAAACCACTGTATTAAGGCATGATTACCTTATAAAATTTGACATATTCAAAGCATACAACTTGATGTGTTTGGGGATAAGTATAAACCCATGGAATCACCACCGTCATCAGGGCTGTGAGAATATCGATCACTGCCCAAAGTTTTCTCCGGTATACAATATTGTTAGCTATAGACATGATCTGCAGAACTTCTTTATCTTACATAAAGATAAAGAAACCTTGTATTTTTAAAAAATACAGAGAAACTTTTTCTATTTTTAACTATCACCTTTCTTTTTCACCTCTGCTAGGTGGTTAGCAACCACAATTCTACTTTCTGCTTCTATGAGTTTGGCTATTTTAGATTCCAAATGTAAGTGAGAGTATGCAATGTTTTGTCTTTTTGTGTTTATTTTATTTCACTTAGCATAATGACCTCTAGGTACATTCATGTTGCTACAAATGGCAGTATTTTCTTTTTTTTAAGGCTGAATAATATTCCATTGTAGGTATATAATACCACATTTTCTTTATCCATTCATCTAATGATGGATATTTAGGTTTTCATATCTTGGCTATTTTGAATAATGCCACAATGAACATGAAAGAGGTATGATTGCTAGATCATAGGGTTGCTCCTTCTCATCCCCCCACACATAAAAGTTCTTAGTTTATTAATTCTCTCATGAAAAATTTGCACAATTACTCTGAAAAATCTTTACTACCTCTGTTGTCCAATCTGCAGCTCACTTTTTGTTAGCACCAACTTTGGCCTTTGTAGTACTCCTGACTTTCTTCATTCTGTTCTTGTGTTCCTTTTGCTATTTTCTTGAGGTCTTCTTCTCATACAGGCCATGTCTTGTGAGTCTATGTGTAGGTCAATCTTTCTCTGTGTAATCCAAGGCATAACAAGTCACACCAAAGCCAGTTGTCTTGTCACCACCAAAATGGTTTCTGAATCCATACACAAAGATGACATCTAGTGTGGTTTTATAAATATTGCCCAGTTTTTCACAAATTTCTGTCTTAGGTACTGTTTCCTTCTCAAGGTAAAGGATGGCAATGACCATTTTTCTTTCCTATGAAGCAGTCTATAGGTTGTGAGTGTCCTGATCCGGATGGTTACTGTGTCATTCATGGTGGTGGGTGACCTTTAAGCAGCCAGGGTGGGAAATAGAATGAGATGGTTTTATTTTTAATTTTGTGAGGATCCTCCATATAGTTTTGCATAATGGCTGTACCAGTGTGTATACACACTAATATATACCAGGGTTCCCTTTTTCCTCTTCTTCTTGCCAAGATTTGTTATTTTTTTCTTTTTAAATAATAGACATCTTAATGTGAGTGAGAGTATATCTCATTGTGGTTTTGATTTGCATTTCTCTAATGATTAGTGATGTTGAGCACTATTTCATTGTACCTGTTGGCCATTTGTATGTCATCTTTGGAAAAATGCCTATTTAAGCCCTTTGCACATTTTTTCCCTTTGCCCATTTTTATCAGATTTTTTAAAATATTGAGTTATATGAGTTCCTTATGTATTTTGGAGAGTAACCCCTTATTTGATGTATGGTTTTTTATATTTATGGATATATCAGCGAATATAGAAATATTTTCTACCATTGTACCTCCATTTTGCTTATGAATTTCTTTTAGTTTGATGTAATTACATTTGTTTGTTTTTATTTTTGTTGCCTATGCTTTTGGTCTCGTATCCAAAACAAAACATTGCCAAGACCAATGTCAAGGAATGCTTTCCTTATCTTTTCTTCTAGGAACTTTATAATTTTAAGTTCTACCTTTAATCCTTCATTGTGAGTTGGTTTTGTGTATGCTATAAAGGTCCATTTTTATTCTTTTGCATGTGAATATCCAGTTTTCCCGGTGCCATTTATTGAAGGAGTTACCTCTTCTGTAGAAGGTTGCCAAAATTGGTGTTTCTGGGTAGTGTTGAGGATTGAAACCTTTTTTTCCACCATCTGGCTGATATCATTCTTCAAATTGTGCATAAAAGTCTGTTAGCTATCTTGGGTTTAATACCAATTGCTACCTGTGATGAGAGAAGAAAGTGTTTCTTTTTAGGGACCAAGTTGTTACTTACAATCTTAAAATGATACACATTTACAGGTTACTAGTCTCTTTCGCCATTGTTTCAGAAATAAATTGTTCCCGGGATGGAGATGGGGTGGGAATGCATAATCACGTACCATATGTCTTTTTTCTAAAACACACTTTAAAGCTTCCATTTCAAAGGATATTAAAAGGAAAGTATATTAAAATTGGTAGTGGCTCTTATGCATTTATTTTCATGAGTGCTATTATGTACAAGTAATAATCAATGATGTTTTAGCAAATATGGGACAGAAATAGATACATAAAGAAATAAAGATAGAGCTATAAAGCTAGAAAAAAAGTATATAATTCAGCAGTATGCACAGAGGAAACTACTGAGTTAACACAAGTTTTTGAAAATGGGAAATTAAAAATTCTGTGAAGTAGAACAAAACTTCCAAAAATAGAGGTAATAGAAGTTCTACATCAGTGAAATCTATTTAGTTTATTTGATGTAATAGTGTCTTAGAAGTAAAGTTATAGTCTGTAGAACTCATATTTTGAATAACATCAAGGGCTCAGTAGATATTCAGTCATCTAAGTTGATGATGATGATTCAGCCACATTAATAATTACTCATGTTACTTACAGTTGGAAATGACCATACATACCATCAACCTTCATTTTCACTTTTGTGGCCTATGCTAAATTGTTACAAAACAATATTCACCTTGTACTGCAATCAATCTAAAACAGATACATTTTATACTTTATGTTTTGCAGCCAAAATAACATGAGGATGTCATTTTTAAGTCAGTCTTATCCATAGGTAAGACCTACAACAAAAGAGAGAGCAAAATTCTCATAAGGAATCAATATTTTTAATGAAGTGTATTCATGCTTATTTTAACTATTTATTGACTAAATTATACATTTTGAGACCATCTTTTACAAAGCTTTTGAAACACAGTTTTGAGATACTTACTAAGTTAGAAAGTCTTAACCTGATCCAGCTCTGCTCCGCCCTGTGTTATCCTGTCCCAGCCTACCTGACCCTTACCAACCCTGGGTTAAATAAGGGAAGATAAGTTAATTCAGAATTTGCAGCCCTGGAAGCTATCAGCCTACATATTTCCACAACTGGTTTACTAAGAAACAAACAAAAAAATTATAGAGCATATGTGTCAGTATAATTGTTCCACTTCTAGAAGAATGCTTCGAGGTTTCCCTAAGTAACTTAATTTTAAGTGAAGCAGATCAGAAGGGGGCTGCGTGTGTTCTCAGCTCTCCTTCAGAAAAGAAAAGAAAAACAGTCTCTTCTCAACAAACCCTTGAAAGGCTTCCTGATGCCCTTTATTAATACTGGTCTTGTTATCGTCAAGCCAGAGAATTAGAACAGTGACTAAATCTTTCATATCCTCAAATCATTCATCATTGATCTGCCATTTCCAATTAAAAAACTGGAGGATATTAGAGCTATGGAAAGACCAAAATAAAGGTAAACAACAAACCCAATCAGAATTTTTTCTGTGCTTGAAATCTGATTTAGTACAAAGATGGACATCTAAAGAAAAGAGCTGAATGCTTTGTTTTAGAAACAAAATAATCACATGAACTGATCAAATGAACATTGTCCAAGGAAAGATCTAGGGCTAGTAATAAAAAACTCTGCTTAACTTTATAAACTCAAAATCTGATCACAGAACCATAAAATGGCACTCATTATAAAGATATCAAAGATATTTCTGGATCAGAAATAATCCAGAATGCATTAAGTAATATTCAGTCCAATAAAGCAAAGAGGGAAACATATACATTTCAGAAAGATTTGGTGGCCAAAATTGAAATGAAAAGGGTACTATGATTAACTTTCAGTTAACCAAATTGCCTTAGTTTATGAGCACTTTTAGTTTTTAGATTGAAATTAGAGAATTTTCATTAAATACTAGTGTAAAGGGCAATTCTGAAGGAGAAAAAAATTTATGTTAGATTTCTTAAAATCTCAGCACTGTTTCATAGTTATTGTGTGATCCCTGGGCAAATCATTTCATATCTCAGAGTCTCTGTTTTCTTATCTATGAAAAAAGAGGTTTAGACTAGTAGTATCTTGCAGATTTAAAAATTATGATTTTAGAATACTTTTAACATCACATTCTTCTTTGTGTTACAAATCTTTCTGATTTATAGATCATAGAATTTATAGAATAGGCATGAGGTGGTCTTCAGTTTTAGTGGATATAGTAATGGTAGTGCACCAGAAAATGCAGAATAGTATAATTTAAAATAACAAGACTCTAGACAAGATTTTTTATTTAACACAATCCAAACACATTAAGGTAAGCTTTCACCTTTCATACCAAAAATGTAATACTTTGTAAATAAAATATTGAAATCATTGAAAAATGTTCCTGATTTATTCAGCTAATAGGAATCACTTCTGTACAAGCATAGCTTTTTAGCAACTCTTTTGCTTGTGCAGTTGCACCTTTTACTTTCATGTTATTCATTCATGTGATCAATTACAAACCTTGAAATTCAAGAGGCAAAATACCTATGCAGGGAAATTGCAATACTATTCACATATGAATTCCCCATGAGACAAAATGCCACCTTTGTTTAGGCTTATATAATAGGTGATGAAGTCAGCCTGGAAGAGTTGATTGGGAGCAATGAGATTGAGGAAAGAAAATGCCAAGCATGCTGTGAGTGGTCTGACCGAAAGAAAAGACTAACACAACTGCCTACTACCACTTCACATGTTCCTCTGTTCTTGTTGGCAGGGTTTGTGTTGAGAAAACATGCAGGGCTGTCCAACCTGCAGCCCCCAGGCTGCATGCAGCCCAGGATGGCTATGAATGCAGCCCAACACAAAATCATAATTTTACTTAAAATACGAGATCTTTTTGTGACTATTTAATGCATGGCCTAAGACAACTCTTCTTCTTCCAGTATGGCACAAAGATGCCACAAGTTGTACACTCCTGGGGGCATGGATATGTGACCCACTCTTGAATAATGAAACTTGAGGAAAAGACTTTTGGAGGGCTTTTAGGAAATATTTATCTCCCCCCAAAAAAGAGAGGGAAAGAGTGAAAAAAAAAAAATCCCTGTAAGCTGTATTTTATCTACATGAAGTCTCTGAAATTGGGGCAGTCATCTTGCAACATGAATAGATAAGACAAAGAATGAAGGTAACAATCCTGGAACATCAGAGCAGGTAAATAAAATATTCGGATCCCCAGGCCCCTGAACCAATCCCTGAACTACCAGCTTTTGGATTTATGTTGAGGGAGATCATTTCACTTATTTTTAAAACTCTTCCGGATGACTATTTCATTGATTGTGGCAGAAAAGGTTGTAACTCTTCTATCTCTAGCTACCAGATCCCCTTGACTTTGTTTTGTTTTTATCCTAGAGACCCACCACCTCCTCCAACATGCTTACAATTGCTTCTGTAAGATTGTTTTAGGCTGGGGATGGGGTGGTTGGTATGTGGGTGTGCCTTTTAGTTCCAATTTTTATTTCCTATTTTATCTTGGAGCAGGAGTTCTGCCCACTCATAATATGGGTACACAGACAGTCCTCCCTATCCATGGGTTCCCCATCCCTGGATTCAACCAACCTTGGATTGAAAGTATTCAAGGAAAAAAGATTACATTTTCACTGATGGGTACTATGTACTTAAGCCTATGAGGGTTGCATCTGTACTGAACATGTACAGATTTTTCTTGTTGTTTTTCTCTAAACAATGCAGTATAACTTCAGGGGGAAAGGGGAAGGGTTTGGAGCAATATGTATGAAAGACACATGGATAAAAACTAGAGGGGGTGAAAAAAACCATTTGCATTGCTTCCCCATTGTATTAGATATTATAAGTAACCTAGAGATGATTTAAAGTATATAGGAGGGTGTGTGGGCTATATGCATAACATTTTTAAAAATATTTTATTTATTTATCTTTAGAGGGGAAGGGGAGGAGAGACGGAGAGAAATACCAATGTGTGGTTGCCTCTCATGCGTCCCCTGCCGGGAACTGGCCTGCAACCCAGGCATGTGCCCTGACTGGGAATTGAACCGTGATCCTTTGGTTCACAGGCCCGAGCTAAATCCACTGAGCTACATCAGCCAGGGCTATATGCATAACATTTGATGTAAGGGACTTGAGCATCTGTGGACTTTGGTACCCAAGGGGGAAGGTCCCTGGAACAAACTCTCATGGGTACTGAGGGATGATTGTACTCAAAGCATTTGACTGAGTATGCTATAAGAAGGACAAGAAACTGAGGAAATTAAATGATTGCAATCATAGCAAAGGAGTTATTGTCTGCAATATTTTGCAGCAGGGAAATAGAGAGCAAGTAAATGACATTTAGTGTGGTGGTTAGTAAACCAGATGTAAAGAAAGCGACTTAAAATGATTTACCGAGGGCCCCCCATTAATTTGCAACATATTATCCTGAATGAGTCATTTAAATTGTTGCTTCCACATTGCACTTATTTTGCCCTTGTCGATGCTGATTTTGTTTGTTGTCATGTTAGCCACTTGTTCAGTTATTTTTGGCTCTGCATTTTCTAATAATCCTTAATAGAGTTTAGTCAGCTAAATACCTTGGTTGGACAGTATATGCATGAATACATCTAAGGGTAGGACAGAGGATTTTGTTTTTGCTAATTAGAATAAAACTTTCCTTTAGTTTTTTCTCAGAAGATCAGTTTGTGTTTATTTTTGCATTCCAATTGATTCTTTCCCCAGAATCCATCTCCATTTTGCAGACTATAAATAATGGAACTATCAGATAATTGCAGCTCTTGGCTCTGGTGCTTCATGCATTCGCTCACTCACTCACTCATTCAGTCTAAATATATTTTGAGCATTTAATTTGTGCCAGTTATACAGTTTAACGCTGGGATATATAATGGTGTTGAAACTAGATTCATTTATTTCATGTTCTCATAGAGTCTATTATCTAGTGTTATAAGTTCATATCAGGATTTACATGACTGATGACAAATGAACATTATTTTTTGAGAAACGCTTACTCGGTGCCCATGACCAGGATCATTCCTTTTAAGCTGGTTGTGGAGTAGGCATTACTAAAAACCCAGTTTCAAATCAATTGGTAGATTTGAAACTATTTTGCCTGGTAAAAGTTATGTTATCTGAGCTTTTTGTTTGTTTTCATTTTCATGAAATATCTTTTTCCATCCCTTTCCTTTAGTCTGTGCGTGTCTGAGTGAGTCTCTTGTAGACAGCACAAATAAGGTTCTCTTTTTTAAAAAACTATTCAGCCACTCTGTGTTTTGATTGGATTATTTAATCCATTTACATTTAAGGTAATTGTGAATGGATATGTACTTATTGTCATTTTATTATTTATAGTTTTTCCTCTTTTTCTTCCTTATTTTTTCCTCCTTTCTTCTTCAAATACTTTAACATTTATTGTAATACTGGTTTGATGGTGATGAACTCCTTTAGCTTTTTTTTGGGGGGGGGAGTGGTCTGGGAAGCCTTTATCTGTCCTTTGATTCTAAATGGTAGCTTGGCTAGGTAGAATAATCTTGGTTGTAAGCCCTTGCTTTTCATCACTTTGAATATTTCATTCCATTCTCTTCTGGCCTACAAAGTTTTGCTGTGAAATCAACTGACAGTCTTGAGACTCATTAATCTTTTCATTTGAACTTTCAACAGTATATGGCCCAATTGAACACTCCATCCTTCTTGATGAATTTCCTGAGGCTTCCTATAAATACCATTCTTGTATTTTCTCTGGTTGCTTCTCCTTGGTACTTTGAGCATCCTCTCCCTTTACTGGCCTTTTTTCTATCTTACATCTTTTACAAACTAAAATCGAGCAATATTTTTACTCCCATGGCTTTAGTTACTGTTTATGGATTATTTCCCCAACCTGTATATTCAGCTTGTTTTCTCTCCTGAACTTCAGTCTAGACCTCACATCAAACTGCTTATTTGATATCTAATTTGGATGTGTGCCTGGTCCCTGAAAAGTTAACATGTCCAAAATATCTTCTCTAGCTTCTATCTTCTTTTCTGCTTTTATCCAAACCACCACACTTACATCTAGAATATTGTCAAGTCCCTTCTGTGCTATTTCTCTAACATTGCTCAGTTTCAATCACTTTTGTTTTATATCTTTCTATCTATTACTTTAAGTCATACCCTCAGTCATTATTAACCTAGATTACTTGACTAGCTTTCTAACTGGTTGTATTCCACAGGGCCTATCTTCAGTTTCTCCAACTTATTCTCAACCTGATAGGCTGAGTGAATTTATTGAAAGATAAACCTGATTTACTCTTTTCACAGTTAAACCTTTTTAGTGCTCTCACTAAGATATAATCCAATTTCCTACATGATTTCACGACTTAAATTCTAACCCTTCTAGTTGCATCTCTAAAACTTTGCATTCACCTTTCCTGGAGCATTTCTTGTTTATTTTTAAACTGAATAGCTCCTATTTGTATGTTAAGTATCAGTTTAGAAGTCAAAATTCCAGAAATTCTTCGGTGACCTGCCATCCCCATGAATGTGGTTATATGTCCTTTCATTGATCCTCCATAGCATTCTCTACTTGTCACACTATGCTGTAGTTTCTAGACCTGTCTCTATTCCTTACCATCTCTATTCCTTGGAAAGTATTATCCAATAAAACAAGTACTAGGCCTGTATTGTTCAATATTTTATCCCCTGCACATAACATGGTGCATGATCAATACTCATTTATTACTTGCTAATGAAAGAATGCAAATGGAAGCATATATTAAATCAAGTGGAGAGTGATTAATATAATAATTCTGGCATTGAGATGTTTCTCTGCTTATTTTTGTAATACTCAATAATATTTAATTCAGCATAGAGAAATATTCAAAATGTTCATTGAATTATTGCATTTTAAAACCCAGAACTCATGGATCACATTGCTGAGTTTTGTTCCCCTTAAGCAGGCCATCAATCAATATCTACCTTGTTCATGCTTAATAAGTCCATGATTTCTAAGTGAAGTTAGTGGAAGGTATGGAATAATCTCTTATGTCTATTTTTTCAATGAATTACTAAGTCAGTGTGTGTGTGTGTGTGTGTGTGTGTGTGTGTGTGTGTGTGTGTTTTCCCTTGGGGTGATTTCTTAGTTTACAGAAATGTTAACCTGGACAGCCATTTGTCCAGATGAAATGTTTCAGATTTCCCAAGAAAGGAGAAGAGAAGGCAAATATAAGAGACACAGTAAATGAACTGGAAGCAACAGAGTTGAGTGAGAGACATTAGATGATGATGTACGATGATATCCTTTATTTTCTTGTGGTTCCTGACCTCCTCTTAACACATAAACCAGTACTTCTTTCAGTAGTGACTCTCTGCACCTGCCAAAATTTAGGATTTTTATATGGACTAGGCTGAGGATACAAAGTGGTTCACAGAGTGACTGCTCCAGGGGTCAGGTATCTGTAATATTTTTAAAGTTCCCTGAAGAGCTCTGATGTATAGCCACCTTTGAGAGCCATTGACTGTACTGTCTCTTCCCTGTGTTTGCAGACTAAGTTTCTGGGCACCAGTGGGGAAATTCCTGAGAATTTGCAACACAGTTTACTTAGCTTGCAAAATTTATGATCTGTTGTGAGTTTATGCACCCATCAATTTATAGAATAGAAAGTTATATCTCTATCAATCTGTATGAAAATTAGCTAAATAAAACATAATGAAAGATGTTCTTTAGGACTTACAATCTTTTATTTATATAGTTGTATATATATACATCTACTTGTCTATTTTTTATTGCACAATAATTGCATTCATATCAGGGGCAATGTCTTGTTCCTTTTGTATCCTCATATCTAGCAGAATGCATGGATGTGGTAGGTTCCCAATTAAAGTTATTCTGAAATGAATGGACTGATACTTTCACTTATGTTCTTATCCTGCCTTATACAAAGATTTTAACTTATGTTATTGGAACCTTCAAGCAGTCCTGGCAATTATATAGTAAGGGGTTTTAATGTATCAATTGCTCACTTTTCTGAACTTTTACAATCTTCCTTTTTGAAAGTTTTTAAAGTATGTGGTCGTACCTCCATTACATTTTAAAGTATCAAGGGCAGAAGTACATTTTTGTGCCCTCAAAACATAATGCCCTAATAGGAGAGACTCAATTGAATTGATCAGTGTGCAAAATATGTGTTTCTGGTGCTAGTTCATCAAATTGAGTTGTAATTGCTTGTCTCCTTGTATACCTACCTTTAGAACAATTTTTGTATCCATTATATGCCCTCTCTCACATTCGTGATTGGACAGCATTAGTCCTTGGATGGATCACTGAATGCTGTAATTAAAACTTGGCAATGTATTTTGCACTCAGTTTTTCATTATGCTTTGATGTTGGAAGGAGAATTTCTTTTAAGTCTGAATGAGTTATAGCCAGTGACTTGCTTTTTGCCATGTCCCACAAATACTCAATTACCCAGGTACTGATTCTATATTTTTCAGGTTATACAGTCCGTTGCCTCTTCCCTTCTTACTTCTTGATGTCCACCTTTGTACCATTTCACTGCTCATTAGAGTGTCTAGAGGAAAAAAAAGTGCTTTGAAAAGGCAACAAAGGTGAAACTCAGGTTGGCCATTTTGTACTTGTTAGTGGCCTTGACAAAAGATTTCATTAAACATATGATTAGTGAAAACTAGTGGGATACAGTCTAGATTGTACTCTCTATACGTACGTTTTACTATTTGTTTCTTCTATCATCAATTATCTCAGAAGGGTTTGCTCACAGAGAAAGTTCAAGGAAACAAAATCTGCCTGCTGTTTTTCTCTCATAAAATAATTGTGAAACATATAAACATATAGATGTGCTTTCTTTAATATCAGGCACAGCTGAGTTCACACTATTGGGTAAGTGAAAAAAGATTGTTTTTGTTGTGGGAGGGGTGAACTAAGTAGAGTTGCCATTCTTGGAAATTTTACTCAGTCTTGCTTCAAAGAACTCTGATCTGTGGAGTCCCTATTATAACTTCATTTTCATATTTTGTTGCAGTTAACATTAATAAAACATGGTATGAATTTTGATTTTCTATATACCTAAAGAATGTGCTAAAATGATATAAAAAAGGTGCATGTACTCTTGTTTCTGTGTTCTGATCGCAAGGAGAGATGTCTTGTAGCTACTTTTCATATTCCGTTGTTAAATGATCAGGGAGGTGATAACTTTCTGTATAGCAAAAATGGGAGTCAAATGCTGATGGGAGGTATAATTTATGATTCCTAAGATTATTTAAGAGAAAATAGTGCAGAAAGCAGTTCCTATATTTTTTCTTTGTAAATCATGTGGGGAACAAAAGCATGGATGCATTTTTTTCTTCTTATTAGACCCTGAATCACAAAATTGGCTATGTTGTAAAAAACATTTTTTTAAAAAATTCTCTTTTCCCTAAGTTCACTGTTTAATAATTATATTATGTAGCATTATATTCTTCTTTAAGAAGTTAGGGAAATGATCAGAGAATGTTCTAGAAGTCCATCCAACTTATTCCTCTAGAAGGCCACTGGAATTTTACAAGACAATTCTTTTCTTTAGAGGTGCCATATATATTTTTGTTGTTCCTGATATGTGAAATTGAAAATGGAAAGTTCTCAAATTATTTTTCAACAATAATTTGGTAATGTACTGCTTAACTAAAAAAGAGGTTTTGCTCCTCTTTTTCTTTCAAATATATAAAAGCAAGGTCCACAAAAGCCTAAGTTCCCTTTTCCATTCTGTTTTTAACTCTGTTATAATATACTATTTGAAATGCTTGCTCTTTTTAAAAATGTATTTCATTGCTATTTCTCTTAAAAGTAGGCTGGTGTTTCAGTTATTTTGGGATAATCTTGGTTTGGTCAACCTAGTTCTAAAATAATAGACATAGAGGTTAGAAGTTATACAGATGGGTAAGTCATAAACCAAGTGTCAAGCTTAAATATCCAGGAAACAAAACTCTGCACATTTTTTGATCATAAGCGGTAAGTACTTAATGATCTTCTTGGTGATTGGTGATCTTCTTTAACTCCATCCTCCTTCCATGATGGGGACTATCAGGTGGAGTTGTCAAATAGGCAATTGGTTATACAGATCCTAACTCCTCACTGCAATCAGATTCCACTCTCCTTTTTCTTACCCTGGTCCTTTCCAAGAGAGAGACTTGACTTCACTACATGGGTCACATAGGATTACTCCCCTTAATACTGTAAAGCAATTCCAGCTCTGTTTGATACACTCTTGACAATTTCAACTTCAACTTCTTCAGATATTTTTAAATCTTAGGTCAGCATCACCAAAAACATTCTATAGAGCAGTTGTCCTATGATGTAATCTGGTAAAAAATATTCAAGGCTAAAACCATTTGTCAACTGCCAAATACTTTTTATATGTTTCTTTAACATTTATAACAAATGTTAGCATGTTGTAAGATCTTTGTTTATTATTTTTCTAATCTTTTTCTTTTTCTTTTTGAAGCACCTGATAATGTCTTCTGTAGTCTCTGGAATCTACTAGTTTTGATTTCTGCTAAGAAAAGTTCTTTCAATCATCAAATTGATGATTTCATATGTATATTAAAAGATGTTTTATTTACTATTAACATAAAGATATATCCTTAAGAATTAGTTACATCTTTTACTAAATAGTTGAAAACAGAGTAGCTCCCCTTTTCTCCCACTTTTCATTTGGAGAGATAGATGAGCTGGATCTCACATAGACTTGTAGTATTTATTAGAGTGTGATAGCTATTTTCAAATCAATAAAAAACATTAAAGGATGTCATTTATCAACAAGGGCATGATTTAGTTATTAAAACCAAGAAAATACCAAAAAAATTCTT
The DNA here is from genome assembly GCA_004027475.1 of Anoura caudifer. Taxonomy (NCBI): domain Eukaryota; kingdom Metazoa; phylum Chordata; class Mammalia; order Chiroptera; family Phyllostomidae; genus Anoura; species Anoura caudifer. The sequence continues at coordinate 146,189 of PVKU01001482.1, read as the reverse complement.
AGATGCAGTGAGAAGAATGGACTAGGATGAGAGTGAATGAATAGGGTGAAGGGGTACAACAGCATGAGCACTTTAACAATTCAGGAGAAAGTTTTAGGTTGCACAATCTAGGATGACAATGTGATGTCCATGGAGAAATATGAATGGATTCTAGAGATGTGTAAGAAGTAAAAGGAACAGGGTGAGTTAAATGGGGAGTTGAGAAAGGAGGATTGATAACAGAGGTAAGGTTAGGACTATTTCTGGTTTGAAAAAATATTTATGAGAACCAGAATTAGATAAGGACCAGATTGGATGATGGCCACTTCCATTGGTGAGGGCTATCAAATCTTTTATTCTATCTTAACTCACTCTGATTAAACTTTCATCTCTGTTATTCCACTGAAATAACTGAATCAAGGTAAAAAATATATCCAATCATTTCTAAATCAAATGGTTAATTTTCAGTCCTTGTATTATTGGAACTGTCAGGAGCATTTTCTTCCTTGGGACACTTTCTTCATTTGACTTGTAGGATACTACACTTTCTTGTTTGTTTGTTTTTCTGTTATCTTACTGGTCTCTACTCTTCTGTCTCCTTTGCTGGTTTCTTCTCTTCCCTCTACCCTCTTAATATTTGAGCTCAGTTTTTGGTCCTCTTCCCTTTATGGACAATCACTCCATAGTGTTCTAATAATCTTGTCTTTACTATCTACTTACTGATATGCACCAATTTCTAAATATGTCCAACCTAGATATCTCAAAATTCAGACTATTATATCTAACTGCATATTCAACATCTCCACTGGTATTATCTAATAACCCTCTTAAAATCAGTATACACAGACCTGTATTTTTAACCTTCTTTCCTCAAATTCAGCTTTATGCAGCCTTCTTCATTTCATGTGATGGCAGCTTCATCCTTCCTGTCATTCTGTCTAAAATCTTGTAGTCACTCTAAATAATCTCTTTCTTTGACATCCAAAATTATCAGCAGATTATGTTGATCCAGCCTTCAAAATATATCTAGAATCCACACACAAACTCCATAGCTATTCTGTGACTGACTAATCGTCCACTTACCTAAGGTTACTGCCATAGCCTTCTGACAGTTCTCCAAATTTGCCTCCCTATAGTTTATTATAAACAGCCACATGATTCTTTACAAATATAAGATACATATTATTCATTCCCTTTCTCAAAATTATGCAATTTCTCTCCATTGTCATTCAAAATAAAATTAAAATATTTGCAATGGCCCACAACACATTAAATATTATGAGGCTCCTTTTGCCTACCTCTCCTACTCTTCTTTGGTGCTTCAGGCACACTTGTTTCCTTCCTGTTCCTTAGTCACAGCACCTCATGGACTTTAGTTCCACTGATATTCATCCCCCACTGCCCACCATATCAACTTGGTTAATTCTCTCACCTTCTTCAACTATTTACCCAAATCCAATTTTTAAGATAAAACATATTCTGAATAACCTAATTCTGTAGAGCACATCTGTGTTCATCCTTATACTCCAGCCTGTCCCTACTACTCTACTTATACTTTTTTTCCACACATTGTTATTGTTCAAGTACAGTTGTCTCCATTTCCCCACCACCACTCCCCACCAATCTGAGCCATCCCCACTTTCTATCCTTTATCCTACCCACCTTTGGTTTTGTCCATATGTCCTTTTACATGTTCCTAAAAACCCTTCTGCCTTTACTTTTTATGTAGCACTTATCAGTGCTAATATGAGATATAATTTACTTAGTTGTTATACTTGTTTATTTTATGCCTATACCAGCTATATATTAAGTTCTGTTTGGGCACTGGTCATCTGTTTTGGTCATTGATATACCTCTAGTGTCTCAGATAGTACTTGGCTCACAGCAGGCACTCAACAAAAGTGTGCCATGAGATTTTTACAGCAATCTGTGATACTAGCTTGAATATTTTCTTGGTGTGTAAGAGCTATAATACAGTCTGTTTTTCAGGGTCTTATGCTTTATGAGTCATAAAATTGTCTTCTACATAATTTAAGAATGCTTTGATGCTGCTTGTTTGTCACTATTATTTATCTTCATTCCAGAAAAATTATAGGAGAGTTGGAAATCCCTTTTGAATATGAGACAGAACAATCTAGAGTGTACAGATTGTTGACTTACAGTTTTTCATTGTCACTCACCTTTCGCACTAATGGTCTGTTGCAGATAACCATTATAGGTTTTTTTCTTTAGATTTTATTCCATGCATTTTAAGCTAAAGTATTTTACTATTCCACTCCTCATCGTCAAATTGTATCTCTCTGGCATTGTAAATCCTTCTGAGGTGTAATGCACTCTTACGCCATTCTCTTGGTTGACATTCCAGTAATAGAATGCACCCTGTAGGTTCTGGTTATGCCCACTAGGTTATGATCTCCTCTCAGAGTAAGTACTTTCAATTTTCTCAACTATATGCCATATGCCATACATTTGTGCTTTGTCACTTCAGTCAATGCATAACATCTTCCTCTTAATGCAGGGAAAAACTGTGATATGTTCTATTTTAGATTTAGAAAGTGTATTGCTGTATGTTTGAGTTAAATATCTATGACCTATTTTACCTATAGCAAAACCAGTTAGACTATTTTAATATTTCTAGATCACTTGATGTTAAGAGAAAAATAATGTAAACAAGTGAATTTTAGTCATTAAAGCTAAAATAACAACCTGGAAATACTTAGAATATATCTTAAATATGATTTATGTGGCAAATATTTTCTATATTATAATAGTTATATAAATTCAGGTAGAAACTATAACAAAAGACCAATTTCTGGAGAAGTGTAAAAATACTCTAATAGTACTAGACTCACACAATAGTAATTTTATATTATCTTCCTAGAGTTTCCTATTTTTAATGGGCCACATAATTTTCAGCCTTAATAGTGGCTGTTATTTCTTACCCTGTATAGTCCTGTCATGCCAAGTTGCTCTCAGTTCCTCCAGTCCACCAGGCAGTTTCAGGGCAGACATCGTTCTCACTACCTGAAGTATCCTGACTCTGACAACAATAGTCTCTCACTGTGGTTTTTATTTTTTTATACCTACTTCTCTTTTTGAACTTTGCTCAACTGTTGCCTCTCTTTCCTGAACCCTACCTAGAAGAAGCAACCACATTTTTATTTAAAATCTAGCATAGTGAATTATATCATAATGCCCATATAAAACATGCAACTAATTTATATATGGGTCATCTTCTCCTATTAGACTAAGTCTTTTAAAGGAAATGATAATATCTTATATATCCTCATATGGCCAGATCATAGCATACTGAGGATATGGGGTAGTTATTTAATGAAATTTTCAGGTGTCTGAAATAAAGGATTAAATGGGGGAAACTCTGAAATGATGGCAAGAACAAAAATAAGTTGAATATTTCTGGGTTGTACAGAGCAGACTAGAGTAACTGACAATATTATCTCTGAATTTCATGACAGTATATAAATAAGAAAAAATGATAGTAGTCAACTTGAAGCCAATCCAGTGATCTATTTTAAAAGAAAATAGGGGACTTCTGGCCAAGATGGAGGTGTAGGTGGACACACTATGCCTCCTTATGCAACCAAAATTAAGGACAACAAAGATTTAGAAACAAGAAAACATCCAGAACTGATAGAAAGTGAACTGTACAGAAGTCTAACAACCATTCATCCAGAGTGGTAAGAGGGGAGGAGTCGCAGCTGGAAAAAGTGGAAGTTGATGGACCCGGGCACCCAGGCAGCAGTGGCTAGCAGACCCCAGGCGCACAGGTGGCAGCTAGTGGACCATGGGCATAGGTTGGCAATGGGCAGACCCAGTGAGGCTATGCAAGGTGGCTGGCTGACCAGGTGTTCCCCCATTCACACTCAGATAATCCAGGCGAAGGGGAAGTGGCAGAAGGGACTGGGATTTGAGAGAGCAGAGCAAGCGCCAGTGTTCCCTCTCGGACCCTGCCCCCACATACAGCGTTATAACCCAGTGACTGGGATGCCCCACCCTGGGGAACACCTAAGGCTCTGCCCCTCACTACATAACAGCTGCGACCACACAAAAACAAAACAAAACAAAACAAAAAAACCCAAATGGCTCAAACAGGAGAACAGATCAAAGCCCTTGAGCCAATTCATCTAAGTGACCAAGAGATAGCCAATCTATCAGATGCATAGTTTAAAGCACTGGTGATCAGGATGCTCACAGAATTGGTTGAGTTTGGTCACAAATTAGATGAACAAATGAAGGCTACAATAAGTGAAATGAGAGAAAATGTGCAGGGAACCAATAGAGATGGGAGGAAAACTGGGACTCAAATCAATGGAGTGGACCTAAAGGAAGAAAGAAACAAACAAATAGAAAAGAATAAAGAAACAAGAACTCAAAAAAATGAGGAGAGGCTTAGGAACCTCCAGGACATCTTTAAATGTCCCAACATCTGAATTATAGGGGTACCAGAAGGGGAAGAAGAAGAGCAACAAGTGGAAAACTTATTTGAACAAATAATAAAGAAGAACTTCTCCAATCTGGCAAACAAAATAGACTACCAGTAAGTCCAGGAAGCTCAGAGAGTCCCAAAGAAGTTGGACCCAAGGAGGAACACACCAAGGCACATCATAATTACATTACCCAAGATTAAAATGAAGGAGAGAATTCTAGAAGCAGCAAGGGATAAGGAGACAGTCACCTACAAAGGAGTTCCTATCAAACTGTCAGCTGAATTCTCAAAAGAGACCTTACAGGCAAGAAGGGGCTGGAAAGCAGTATTCCAAGTCATGAAAGGCAAGGACCTACATCCAAGATTGCTCTATCCAGTGAAGCTTTCATTTAGAATGGAAGGGCAGATAAAGTGCTTCCCAGATAAGGTCAAGTTCAAGGAGTTCGTCATCACCAAGCCCTTATTGTATGAAATGTTAAAGGGACTTGTCTAAGAAAAAAGATAAAAAACATGTATAGTAAAATGACAGCAAACTCACAATTATTAACAACCACACCTAAAACAAAAACAAAAGCAAACTAAGCAAACAAGTAGAACAGGAACAGAACCACAGAAATGGAAATCACATGGAGGGTTAGCAACAGGGGAGTGGGAGGAGGAGGAGGGGGGGAAAAGGTACAGAGAATAAGTAGCATAGATGGTGGGTAGAAAATAGACAGAGGAGGGTAAGAATAGTGTGGGAAATGTAGAAGCCAAAGAACTTATAAGTATGGCACATGGACATAAACTAAAGGGAAATGTGGGTTGGAGTGGGTGTGCAGGGTAGAGGGGAGTGAAGGGGGGGAATGGGACAACTGTAATAGCATAATCAATAAAATATATTTAAAACAAACAAACAAAAAAGAAAATAGGAAAATGGTACTGTTTCATCACTATGCTCCAAAGCCTGAGAAAACTCAATACAGAGAAATCTTAACCCTGATAAAGTACAGACTTCTAATTCATTGGCAACTAGTTTTGTTTAGAATGTGGATTTCTAGTCCATTATCATCAGCAGTTCATCTCTTTCTAATCTACTCAGACACTAACCTTCCAGAACAAATGCAATAGAGAAGGGGATAGGTGAAAGCCTGTTGTACACCTGAGTGCTTAATCACTTTATCAGGAACAGGGGTGAGACAGAAGAGGGCTGGGGTTATGTGTGCTGGGATGATTTTCATGCTTTCTTCTGCTGAGAGATGGAGCAACTGCATCTTACTCTTGAGTTTAGCCAGATAAATGGAATTTTTGAGCAAGAAAAGATCCAATTTTAGTGCTGAGGACCTAGAGTTCAATGTTTGTTAGTTATGAATTACACTAAATGCTACTCAGAGCAACCTGATGGTCAGGTAAGAAATGAAATGGGGCAGCTGTCAGAATGACTCCGATGCAGGGGAGTAAAGTGGGCAAATGACACCTCACCCACTCTGTTGTCATCGAACCTTAGACTGATACAGATTTCGCCCACTCAAAAGGGTGGAGACAGTCTAAAAAAGGAAAAAATAAAACATATGGTAACAAAAGAGGAATAGTATATTTTCCTGGAGATGCAGAGAAAAAAAGCAAATATCTGAAAGTGACTTATTATGAGAAGCAGATGGAGACTTAAGGAGACATCTGTGTGGTGACATCTAAAATATGGAGTAGACAGGAATCATGGATGAGAAGCAACTTGAGCATCAGTACATAAATCTTTACTCTCTTTTCCAAATCACCATCAAATGAACAAAATAATATAAAAACAGAAGGAAAATTCAACATTTTTGATAAAAAAATTGTGGAAGGATGCCATCCATATGCCAGAAATATCAAGGATGGGACAATATTAAATGAAGGCAATGGGGAATTTCTTATAAACTTTTTCCCAAGAGGGTACTATGGGACTGTGAAAATTGAATAAAGGTGATCAAGAAAGAAAATAAGTAATATTTCCCTAGTCTGATATATTAAAACTGTAATTGAATAGTCAAAGACAGGCTGTGGAATAGGAGAGATATCTGTTAGACATTTTTTACTAATATATATCAGTTGAATTAAAAATTAGGTTACTGAGGAAAAACAGCAAGAATTCCTATTCTAAACAGACAGCAATCTTATTAATAAAGTAGTAGCATGTGGAAAATGGAGAATAGAAGAAGACGGCGGTAATATAGGTGAGAGCTGAACCCACTTGCCTGGGCACCCATCTGGGGCACTTAGCTGATCTTTTGGAAAACACAGTGAACAGCCAATAGAATCACAGCTGATACGAAGTTTGGAAGCCAAAGTGGGCAGAGGATACTTCAAAATTGGCAGTAAGGAAGTTTTGTAAGCCTACGGGAAGGCCCCAGGGCCTTGCACCCAAGGCTGTGGCTGCCCTGAGGGATCATTGGAGGGGAGCCGGGTAGGTGATAGACTAGCAGCTCCCTCCCCTTTCAGAGTGAAGAAGTTGGAGACCTGAGCCAGGGGAGACCTGGATGCATAGAATTGCTGGAGGAATAAAAGGGCAGCAAATGACGTACAGCCAGCAGAGAACTGTGGTTGATGAGGTAGTCACTAGCTGGGAATTTGGGGAACCGGGTGGCACCTGGAGAAAGGAGACAAGATGGGCTGTGACTGGCCATAACCCCGATAGACTCTGGACTGGTCAGAGAGTTGGACTGTGTGGAAAGCTAGGCCATGGTTAGGAGCAACAGGGGCACCCAAAGGGACATTTTTTCACAAGGGGAACTCTGCCACTGTGCCAGGCCAACAAAGAGGTGGGAGTATGGGTGCAATTTGCTTCCACTCAGTGCACTTCATGGACTGATCAAAAGGGTGCAAAACTTGGTGGATTATTGGCATCAGCCTGGGATGAATGTGCAGAGAGGACAGTACTCTGAGGGTGTGGGCTGGAAACTGGGCACCTGTGATTATTGTAGCCCAGACTGAGCCCGCATCTTTGAGAATCACAGGAAAGGAAGAAAACAGAGCCCAGCCCCGCTCTGCCTGCAGGATCTGGGAAGATCTGCAAAACTGGCTTGGCAAGTTTAAAATCAGCAGAAGACATTTTTATTTTTAATTTTTTTCAAGAGTAAGACAATAAGAACCTAGAGCTGTCAGAAACCAGAGACATATCCAGAAAGAAGTCAGAAGGCTAACACCAACAGCCGAGACAAATTTCACTTTGCTCTCCTTCAGAACTTGCTTGTTTTTTATTCCTCTTTCCATTTATTTAGTTTTTTTTGTTTTATTTGTTTTATTGTTTGATTTGTTTTCTTATTCTCTCTTTCATATTGCATTTTAAATTTTTCTTCTTTCACTTCACTCATATTCCAAATAACACACTACTCTTGGTCTTCTACTTTTTATTCTTTTTATTTAGTTTTATATTTCTGATCATACTATTGTTATTCCAAATCCCATACAGCACACTTCCTTCCCTGGTCTTAATATATTTCACCATTTTCCTGAGCTTTATTACTGTTGTGGTAAAATTTATTTTCTCTTGCACTATGCCAAGTTTCTATCCCTTACGCTCACCGTTCCTCCTCCATCTAATCTTGTATATGCTCTCTTCTTTCTTAAGTCAGCTCACATTCTTTTTCCCCCTCAATAAGAATTTTATTTCTTTTCCACCTTTCATAAACAGTGGCTAGTTGGGTGAAATACCATGGTTATTGCTGTACTTTTCCAAAGGAACTCTTCTTTGTTCACTGTTTGTTTGTACTTTAAATCCCATAGAATACTCTCCCACTGTCTCACTCCATTTGCCTCCTCCTGCCCCTGATAAGTTGAGTGTGGAATTTCATTTTGTTGTTTTCTCTTTCCCTTTTTTTTTCTCCCCCCCCCCTCATTCAAAATGTGCTTTACTCCTTACTCTCACTAGTTTGGTTCACCCATCCTCTCAAAACTATTTTTCTTTACTGTAGATATCTCATATTCACTTTTTGCTTTTTTATAATATTCTTAGTCCTTTTCCACCTTTATTAAACTTCATTCTGCTGTCTTTGCTATCAACCCTGCTATGGGTTTTCTGCAATTGTGCTCCTGTTGGTCCAGTATCTTTTCAATTTTATTCAAACTTGTAGTATACTCTTCCCTCTTCTTATTCCATTGTTCCTATCATCCTTTTATGTTTTACTTACATTGTAAATTTTGTTCTCTCCCTTTACTAGCCTTAGTTCTATCCCAACTCTTATCAATTCTCCTTCCTCTTACCACTCAATATTTTCCACTCTTTTAGTGATGTCATATTCCCTGTGTCATATCTTATAATATCTGAAATTTCTCTTCACCTTTATTAACCTTAGTTCAATTGCAGCTGAGATTGCTGATGTTGTAAAGGGGTCCTTTTTGCTGGCATAGGTTTGATGATCTGGTAATACTGCTTTGTTAACCAACACCTGTACAACAGCATATAGGAAAAGTAAGCCCACTGGAGGGGAGAACCCACCAACAAAGGAGCCACCAACAAGAAAAGCCCAAGTACAATAAGAGAGCCTACACAAATGGAAGAAAGGGCAACCCTACAGCATCCAGACAAGGAGCTCAAAGAGATTGCACCAATGAGTCCCACAGAACCCCTACCACAGATTTTACCCTATAAAGATAGCTGGCGAGGCAGAGCATCTTGAATCACAGAAACAAACAAAAAGAGTCACGCAAAAATGGGGAGACAAAGAATGAACCTGCAATGGAAAGGAATGGAATATTATCTAGTAAAAGAGCTAAATGAAATGGAGGAAAGAAAATTATCAGTAATATAATTCAAAAGAATGGTTCTAAGGATGCTCAATGAACTCAGTGACAATTATAAGGAATTGAATGGGAACTGCAACAGTATGCAAAAGGAAATGAAAACTACAAACAAGAACCAGGAAGAAATGAAGAATACAATATCAGAAATAAAAAATAAAATAGAAGGATTTACAAGTAGGCTGGATGAAGCAGAGAAGAGAATTAGTGAGCTGGGGCACAAGGCAGAAAAAAATGGCTAGATAGAGGCCACTGCACAAAGAAAGACTAAAAAATTATGAGGATAGCTTAAGGGAACTGTAAGACAACATGAAATGCAACAGTATTTGAATCATAGGAATAACAGAAAGAGAAGAAAAGGAGCAATGAATAGAAAATCTGTTGGAAAAAATAATGACAGAAATCTTCCCTAACCTGGAGAGGGGAAAAGCCATGCAAGCTCAGAAAGCACAGGGGTTCCCAATCAAGATGAACCCCAAATAAGTCTACTCCAAGGCACATCATAACAAAAAAGCCATATTTTAAGGACAAAGAGAGAATCTTAAAGGCAGCAAGGGAGAAACAGGAAGTAACATAAAAGAGAGCTTCCATAAGGCTGACACTGACTTCTCAAAGAAACACTGCAAGTCAGAAGGGAATGGCAAGAAATATTCCAAGTAATGAAAAGCAAAGGCCTACAACAAGACTACTCTATCCACCAAGGCTCTCAATTAAAATGGAAGGTGAAATAAGAAGTTTACTGGAAGAAAAGTGGGCTGAAAAAATACACCTCCACCAAACCAACACTCCAAGATATGCTAAAGGTAGTGTTTTAAGAAAAGGAAGAAAAAGAATGTGTGTGAGAGAGAGGAACACAGGTACAAAGGAAGTAAAATGGCAATGAATAAGTACCTATCAATAATAACTTTAAATGCTACTGGATTAAATGCTCCAATCTAAAGATATAGGGTAGCTGAATGGATAAGAAAACATGACCTGCACATATGCTGCCTACAAGAGACCCACCTCAGACTGACAGTGAAGGGTTGGAAAAAAATGTTCCAAGCAAAGGGACAGGAAACAAAGCCAGGGTAGCAATACTTATAACAAACAAAATAGATTTCAAAACAAAGGCCATAAAAAGAGACCCAGAAGGTCACTTCATAATACACAATGGAAGAATCCATCAAGAAGACATAAACATTATAAACACATATGCACCCAACATAGGAGCAACCAAATATATAAGGAATAGGAAAATCTTGGATGACTTCAAGAAAGATATAGACAGCAACACACTTATATCAGGGGATTTTAACAACCCATTGTTAACAATGGATAGGTATTCCAAACAAAATATCAATAAGGATTATGCAGTGTTGAACAACATGCTGGATCAAATGGACTTAAGTGATTTTATATACTCACACACACACACATTTTGCAAACCTTTCATCCTAAAGAAGCACAATACACAATCTTTTCAAATGTACATGGAACATTTTCAAAGACAGACCACATGATAGGACATAAAACAAACCACAAAAAATTTAAGAATGTTAAAGTCATATCAAGCATATTCTGAGACCACAAGGACCTCAAACTAGAATGCAATATCAAGGAAAAAACTCAAAAACATTCAAATTCATGGGGACTGAATAACATGCTAAAAATAATGAATGGCTTAATAATGAGCTAAAAAAAGAAATATTTTTTTTTTTTTGGAAACAAATGAAAATGAAAACACAACAGTCCAAAACCTATGGGACACAGCAAAGGGAGTTCTGAGAGGGAAGTTCATAGTGACCCAGGCCTACCTAAAAAAGAGAAACATTTCAAGTAAACAACCTAACCCTAATCTACAGGAACTGGAGGAACAACAGAAAACAAAGCTCAGAGCAAGTAGAAGAAAGAAAATAACCAAGATCAGAGCAGAATTAAATGACATAGAGACTAAATGAACAGTTCAAAGGATCAATAATCCAGAAGCTGGCTCTTTGAAAATATAAAATAAACAACCTTTAAGTAGACTCATCAAGAAAAAAATAGCAGACCCAAATAAATACAATCAGAAATGAAATGAATCAGAATCAGAAATGAGAGAAGAGAGATTACAACTGATACCACAGAAATACAAAGGATTGTAAGACATTACTATGAAGAACTATATGCCAAGAAATTTGAAAACCTGGGTAAAATGGACAAATTTCTAGAAAAAATATAATTTTCCAAAACTCAATGAAGAAGAAGCAGAAAGCCTAAACAGGCCTATAACAGCTGGTGAAATTGAAGGAGTAATAAAAAAAATTCCCAGCGCAAATAAAGCCCTGGACCAGATGGTTCCATGGGAGATTTTTAAATAATAATTAAGGATGATCTAACCCCTATCTTAGAAGATTCCAAAAAATCAAAGAAGAGGGAAGGCTCCTAAACACTTTTTATGAAACCCACATCATCCTAATCCCAAAAGCAGATAAAGACACAACAAAGAAAGAAAACTTCAGGTCAATATCGCTGATGAACATAGATGCTAAAATCCTCAAAAAAATTTTGGCAACCTCATCCAGCAATGCATTAAAAAGATTGTACACTGTGATCAAGTGGGATTCATCCCAGGGATGCAAGGATGGTACAATATTTGCAAATCAATAAACATAATATATCACATAAACAAAAGGAAAGAAAAAATCACATGATCATATCAATAGACATGAAAAGTATTTGATAAAGTACAGCACCCATTTATGATTAAAACACTCAGCAAAGTAGGTATAGAGGGAGCACTCCTCAACATAATAAAGGCCATATGTGAGATACCTACAACCAATATGGTAAATAAAAGCTTAGTTTTCCCAACTAAAAGCTTAGTGGGAAAGCTAATGAGCAAAAACTAAAAGTTTTCCCACTAAGATCAGAAATAATACAAGATGTCTGCTTTTGCCATTTACATTCAGCACAGTATTGCAAGTCCTAGCCACAGCTATCAGATAAGAAAAAGAAATAAAAGATATCCAGATTAGAAAGGAGGAAGTAAACTGTCATTGTTTGCATATGATATGATAGTGAACACAGAAACTCTTATAGATTCCCCCCAAAACTACTCAATCTAATATGTTAATTTGGAAAAATAGTGGGATACAAAGTCAATATTCAGAATTTGAAGGCATTTTTGTACACCAACAATGAAATATCAGAAACAGAAATCAGGAAAAAAATCCCATTTGCTATAGCAACAAGAGAAATGAAGTGCCTAGGAATAAACCTGACCAAGAAAGTAGAAGACCTATACTCAGAAAACTAACAGTACTGAACAAAGAAGTTAAGGAAGATACAAATAAATAGAGGCATATACCATGTTCATTGATTGGAAGAATTAACATCATCAAAATGTCCATACTACCCAAAGCAATTGATGGATTCAATGCAATCCTTATTAAAATACCAATGATGTATTTCACAGACATAGAACAAACATTTCAAAAATTCATATGTTACCATAAATGACCCTGAACAGCTGCAGCAATTTTGAAAAAGAAGAATGAAGTAAGAGCGAACACAATACCTGATATCCAACTATATTACAAGGCCACTGTAATAAAAACAGTCTGGTACTGGCATTAGAACAGACTGGCATCAGAAATTAATCCATGTGTCTATGGTCAATTAATATTTGGCCAGGAGCATAAAATGGAATAAAAACAGCCTCTTTAACAAAACTGTTGGGAGATCTGGACAGCTACTTAGAAAAAAAACGAAACTCAACCACCAGCTTACACTATATATAAAAATAAACTCTAGATGGATAAAAGTCTTAAAAATAAATCACAGTATCATAAAACTCCTAAATGAGAAAATGGGCAGGAAAATCTCAGATATTACTCATAGGAATATTTTCACTGATATGTTCTCTAGAGCAAGGGACATAAAAGAAAAAAATAAGCAAATGGTACTTCATCAAAATAAAAAAAAAAAAAAACTTCTACATGGCTAAAGAAAACATTAGCAAAATGAAAAGGGAACAAACTGTATGGGAACATATAGTGCCAGTGATACCTCAGACAAGGGGGTGATCTCCAGAATTTATAAAGAATTCACAAGACTCCACTCAAGGAAGACAAACAATCCCATTAAAACATGGGCACAGGACCTTTACAGATACTTCTCCAAGGACATACAGAGGGCCCAAAGACTTATGGCTTGGTATCACTAGCCATCAGAGAGATGCAAATTAAAACCACAATGAGATACCACTTAACACTCATCAGAATGGCTATAATAAACAAATCAACAAACAACAAGTGCTGGTAAGGTTGTGGAGAAAAGGGAACCCAAGTACACAGTTGATGGGGATACAGACTTCTGCAGCCACTGTGGACAATAATATGGAATTTCTTCAAAAAACTAAAAATGGAAGTGTATTTGACCTGGCAATTCCATTGCTGGGATTGTACCCTAAGAATCCTGAAACACCAATTCAAAAGAACCTCTGTACTCCAATGTTCATAGAAGCACAATTTATAATAACCAGGTGCTGGAAGAAACCTAAGTGCCCATCATTAAATGAGTGTATCAAAAAACTGTGCTATATTTACACAATGGAATACTATGCACCAGAAAGAATGAAGGAGCTCCTACCTTTTGCAACAGTACAGACAGAACTGGAGAGCATTATGTTAAGTGAAATAAACCAGGCGGTGAAAGACAAATACCATATGATCTCACCTATAAGTGGAACCTAGTCATCAAAACAGACAAGCAAGCAAAATAGAACCAGAGACATTGAAACAAAGAATACATTGGTACTAATCAGAGCAGGGAGGTGAGGGGGATAATGCAGGAAAGGGGGAAAGGTAGTCAAGGAACAGATTTGGAGAAACCATGGACAAAGACAACTGGGTGGTAGGTTTGAGTGAGGGAGGTGGGGGTGAGGGAGGCAGTGGAGAGTGTTATGGGAAAAATGAGGACAACCGTAGTTGAACAACAATATAAATAAATAAATAAATAAATAAATAAATAAATAAATAAAACCCAAAAATAAAACCGATGAAAATGGAGAATAAACCAAAGAAAAATAAAAGTCATCCCCTCTCACAGGAAATTTCATCAATGACAACATGGTTATTATAGTCTTAAGGCAGGAAATTAGATCTCAAAATGTTAAAATAAATTTACATGAACGCAGTCTTCAGCTTGAGATCTGAAAAGAGTTCTAAATAACTTTCAAGAAAACACTAAGAATATCAAAGTAAAATACTCATATTTCTTTGTGGGTACTCATGTAGAATGTCTTTTTCTTCAATTATGTATAAACAAAATAAAACAACAGAGACTGAAAGAGATATATATATGTAAAAGAAGATAAATGTAAATATTGAGGTTAAATAAGATACTGAGAAAAATAGATTTCTGAGAAAAATACTGGCATGAAATATATTTAAAGAAATTCATGTTGTGGTCTTATGTATTCAGAGGAATGTGGACACTGTGAAAGAACCCAATCCCATACCATACCCTCCCCCCTAAAAAAAACAAAAACAAAAACAAACAAAAAAAAAACAGAGAGAGAGAGAGAAGAAAAGAAAGAGCTGGTAGCACTAAGGAAAGAATTTTTAAAATTACAACAGCAGAATGAACTGAAATAGTAACAATAAAGATCAGAAAATTAGACAAGTTACATGTGGAAAAGCTTAGAAGAGTCTGGGGAAGGTGGAAAGGCTATAAATATCCAAAATATGAAGAATTATTTTATTCTGAAGAACAAGTCAAAATAAAAATATTGAAATAGTGTAGAAAGATGTACTAACAGAAAACTTTTCAGAGATTAAAACAAACAAATAACTTTAAAAAACTACGACCCTGAATTTGAATGCAGCTCATTAGATGACAGGTAATACCATGTATTTTGCTGAAATGTGTGGATTTATTTCTTTTTCTTTTTAAAAACTCATCCTGATACATATCCAGGCAGGGGAAAAATCAAAAGAAAGGAAAATCAGAGTTGTAGATTTGTTCTAGCACCAATTTTGAAATGTGAGAAGTAACAAGTAATGTAAAGAGTTTAGCTTTTGGCCAAGATGAAGATGGAGGTAGAAATGTTTCGCTTCCTCACACAACCAAAAGAAGGATAATGATCGGTTTAAAAAATAATAAGCAACCAGAAAATCAAACTACATGACACTCCAACAACCAAGGAGTTAAAGAATCATTCACCTAGACTGGTAGGAGGGGGCAGAGATGGGAGATAGTCACCTAAGGGGAGAGGATGCAGGAAGGAGGTGGACTGCACAGGTGATGCGGGGAGCTGAATGGGAAATTAAATAACTTGAGACTAGCGTGAACTACTGTGGGGGTGGCAATGGCAGGAGAAACTCCTAGTCTCATGGGAGAGTTTGTTGGAAAGTGGGTCTAGAGTGGAGCAAGTCAGCATTATTGTTCCCTCTCTGACCCCTTCCCCACAGACAGCAGAACAATTCAGCAAAGAGGGTTGCTCCACCCTGGCAAATAACTAAGTCTCCACCCCCTTATAACATAACAGGTGCACTGAGACAAATATGGCCAAAATGAAAGAACAGATCAAAACTCCAGAAAAAAAGCTAAGTGATGAGGAGACTGATAACCTCTCTAATACAGAGTTCAAAACACTGGTAATCTGGGTGCTCACAGAACTGATTAAGCTTGGTTGCAAAATGAAGGCTACCCAAAGTGAAATAAAGCAAAATATTCAGGAACCAACAGTGAAGGGAAAGAAAATGGGACTCAGATCAATGATCTGGAAAAAAAGGAAGAAATAAAAATTGAATCAGAACAGAATGAAGAAACAAGAATTCAAAAAAAATTAGAAGCGGCCTAGGAACCTATTGGATAACTTTAAGCATTATAACATCTAAATGGTAGGGGTGCTGGAAAGAGAAGAACAAGAAGTTGAGAACTTTTGAACAAATAGTGAAGTAAAACTTCCCTGATCTGGCAAAGGAAATAAATTTCCAGGAAGTCCAGGAAGCTCAGGGAGTCCCAAAGACATTGGACCCAAGGAAGAACACACTGAGCACATCAAAATTAAGTTCCCCAAAAGTAAAGATAGAAAATCTTACAAGCAGCAAGAGGACAAGGAGAGAGTTAGCTACAAAGGAGTTCCCATAAGACTATCAGCTGATTTCTCCAAAGAAAACTTGCAGGCAAGAAGGGGCTGGAAAGAAGTATTCCAAGTCATGAAAGGCAAGGACCTACATCCAAGATTACTTTATCCAGCAAAGATATCATTTAGAATGGAAGGGCAGATAAAGTGCTTCCCAGATAAAGTCAAGTTAGAGGAGTTCATCATCACTAAAGCCCTTATTATATGAAATGGTAAAGGAACTTATCTAAGGAAAAAGATGAAGAAATCTATGAACACTAAAATGAAAACAAACTCACAATTATCAACAACTAAACCTAAAAAGCAAAAACAAAAACTAAGCAAACAACTAGATCAGGAACAGAACCAGAGAAATGGAGATCACATGAAGGGTTACTGGTAGGGAGGGTGAGGGAAGAATAAGGGGAAAGGTGCAAGGAATGCAAAGTATAATTGTTAGCCATAACACAGATGGGGGGAGGTTAAGAATAGTATAGCAAACAGAGATACCAAAGAACTTATATGCACAACCTATTAACATGAACTAAGGGGCAGGGATGCTGGAGGGCAGTGCTGATGCAGGGCAGAGGGAGCATAAAGGGGAGGGAAAAAAAGGGAAAACTGTAGTAGCATAATCAATAAAATATACTTAAAATAAAGAGTTTAGGAAAATATATAGTCAAAATAGTATTTGTATGTAAAATCATACAAGGGCACTTACAAAACATATAAGGCAGATCTGTAAAATAAGTGTTTGTCTTTCACCACCTGGCTTATTTCACTCAGCAAAATGCTCTCCACTTCCATCCATGCTGTTGCAAAGGGTAGGAGCTCCTTCTTTCTGCTGCATAGTATTCCACCATGTGAAATGTACCATAGTTTTTTGATCCATTCATTTACTGATGGGCACCTAGGTTGCTTCCAGCTCACCTACAAGTAGTACCTAATCAACAAAACAAGCAAGGAAAATATAGCCAGTGACAGTGAAATGAAGAACAACTGACAGTAACCAGAGGGAAGGTAGGAGGGGATAATGGGGGGGGGGAAGAGGGAAGTGTTTTCAGGAATATGTATAAAGGACACATGGACAAAACCAAAGGTGCGTAGTATCAAGGGTGGGAAGTGTGGATGGCTGGGGTTGGGAAAAAGTGGTGGTGGAGAAATAGGGACAACTGTACTTAAACAACATTGTAAAAAAGTTAAAAATAATAAAAATGAAATCTAAAAAAATGAATAAAATAAGTGTTTATAGGTATGTTATTACCAACTGAAAAGCTAAATGAAAATAAAGAATAATGAATTAGGTTGAATTGTTACAATTAAGATTTTTTTAACATGGTGAACATATTACAGATAATTATGGATGCTCCTCCTCAACTTATGATGAGATTATGTCTTAATAAATTAAAAATATTATTTAAGTTGAAAGTACATTTAATACACCTAACCTATGAAACATCATAGTCTAACCTAGCCTACCTTAAATGTGCTCAGAACACTTATATTATCTTAAAATTGGACAAAATTATCTTGTTGCTGCTGCCCAGAATCACAAGTATCATTTCACATATCACTAGCCTGGGAAAACATGAAATTCAAAGTACTGTTTCTGCTAAATGTGTATCACTTCTGAACCACCAATAAGTTGAAAAATCAAAAGTTAAACTATCATAAAGCAGGGATCGGCTGTGTAATATACATTAATACTAATCTAATAGTAAGTGGTTTAAAATTCCACTTTATAATTTTCTGTCCCTTTAAAAAAGGGAGAGGTAGTATAGAGAACAAGGTGGAGAGAGTACAAATATATGCCCTTTGTAGTTTGATTATATTGTAGTGAGTGTTTTATTGTTGATGATGATAATTGGAAATGTCCAGTATGAAGTATTTGAAAATATCAGTGTATGTATTTCTGGAATTAAAGATAATGTGTGTGAGCATTTTATTAGTAGAGTAAAATGAGGAGCATCTGTTCAAGCCCTTTGTAGCAGATACTGCTTAGTGCCCCATATCCTTTTGGTCTACTGCTGGGGTAACCAGATCCCCGGTGGACAGTCGTCACATATGCAGCTTTTCACAATAAGCTACCTTTTGTCTTACCTTCCTCCACGTTTGCCTGAGAGTTTTATCTGGATCTACAGGAATTTGCTCCACCAGCTGAAAAGAAAGCCCAAGAAATTAACACCCTCAGAGATACTTTCACCCAATGAGAGCTGGGAGTGAGCTGATAAAATCCCCAGCGTTCCTGTCTTTCAGCAGAACAATCCTTTGATCCATTCTATAAATCCCTCACTTCTACATCCTGTGGTCACCTCGCAGATAAACTTGATTATGGTACTTCAACAAAATCTGAACTAAAACATAGAAAATAAAGTATAGAATTCAAGAAAGCATCACAAATATGAAAGAAAAAAAACTTGTGTATTTTGACAAAGGATAGGGATATCTTAAATTCTTCAACTGAAAATAAGACCTTCAAATTGGATCAAATTGCACATTGTTTAAGAGAGTACTAACACCAATTGACCAAGATAGCTTAAACATAAAAGAGTGGGTAAGTATTGGTTAAATACAAAGCAGACTAAAATATGGTAATATCAAGAGTAAGAATTCAATAGACAAAGCCATAAAATGGTCACTTTATATAAAGGTTATCATTTAAATCTAAAAGTTTTATATCAGACACTAACTTATAACTTTAATAGTTATTAATATTATATGAAAAAAGCAATGAATTTACAACATTGCCAACTTGAATGGAGGATGGAGTAATTAGTATAAGAATAGGACATAAAAACAGAAAACAGTACAAATGATAATTAAATCTAAGGACAAGTTCTTTTTTATTTAATTTTTTTTATTTTTTTAAGTTTATTTTAATTGTTGTTCTTGTACAGTTTCCTGTCTTTTACTCTCATCTCAGCCCACCACCCCAGCCCTCCCCACCTGCCTCCCATTTCCAACCCCCTAGTTTTTATCCATGTGTCCTTTATACTTGTTCCTGTAAGGATAAGTTCTTAAAACATAGGTGTAACTTTTCCTAATCATTTCATAAGTACTGATAAAAAAGATATATACAAATGTAGGGAGAAGAATAGGAATATTACTACAGATACAGGACTGATTTAAATATATATTTATATATTTATAAATATATATAACCTATATATATTAGGTTATATATATATATAACCTAATATAACCTATATATGTATACAACCTAAGGTTATATATATATTTATATAACCTATACACATATATTTATAAATATATATACATATATATAAAACCTAGGTTGGTAACATTCAGTTTGTAAGTTTTGCTGTAACAGAGTACTATATAATTTTCTAGGAAATACAAATAAACAAATTTGTCAAATGTTCAAGTCTTACCAGAGTAGTAAAATAAATACAAATATAAGTAATTATCAAAGAATTATCTTCACACAAGTTCTGAATCCACATCATTTCTTTGTTGATATAGTTTTCTGCCTGGGTATCACATTGTTTTAACCTTGATATTTGAGGACTTGAAATTCACATTATTTCAAATTTTAAAGCAGCAGGCAATGCTTTGTGTTTTTTCCTGTATTGTTTCACAGAAGAATAAAAAATGTATTGTAAAGCTTTAAAATTAATTTTAAGTAACTACCATGATTACAATTCCAAAACCTAACACAAAAAATGAAAAGTAAAAACTGCATACTCATTTGACACATTGAAAAAGGGGTAAAAACATCAAATAATGTACTTGCAAATAACCATTAACAGCATATTGGTCTTTGACTGTGTTAGAAATGAAATAATAGTCTTATATCTATCACCCTATTAAGCTTTAATAATATTAAAATATCAAGGAGAAATATTTACCATTTTCTTGAAAGATTGCAAAAGGACATTTAGTGAAATCTAGTATTCATTTTATTAAAAATAAAACCTGTAAGTAACTAGGAATAGAAGGATATTTCCTCAATATGTTAAATCATCTCTTTGTCAAAACATCAGCCAAGGTATACTTAACAAGGAAACACTAAAGGCACCCTCATTAAATCAAATTTATAACAAAGGATCCTACTATTATAACTATTATTCAATATTGTTCTACTTAAATCAGTAAAACAGGAAAGCATGAGTAAATATTAGGAAAATGAAGGTAAAATTGCCATTATTAGAAGATCATTTGATTACTACTTGGAGACAATGAAATTGAACAGTTATGGCAAAAAATAAAAATAAAATTTCTGTGAACTTTCTGAAAATAAAATGACTATGTAAAAATTAGTATTTTTTATGCACAGTATATCGGGTAAGAACATAGTTTTGGAATCAGACCAATAAGAATTAGAATTTTACTTCTTGGATTATATTAGAGAAATTACTTAAATTAACACTAAACTTTAGTTTCTTCTGCATAAAATTTAACCAGTAATGCCTTTCTCAGAGGACTATATGAAGAATAAATGAATTAATGTCTGTTAGCTAGTAGCAAAGAGTAAGTGTTCAATTAATAGTAGCTATATTTAATTTTAGATTAAGAAATATATATTTATATATAATAAATTTAAACATAATGGCAGGACAAAAACATGATTTATCAAATTCAAATTATTGTAGAATTCTAAAATAAGAAAATAAATAAACTAAAAGAAGTAAAACAGAAACAGCAGATAGAAAAAAAATCAACAGATATAAGACCAAGATAGCATTGAATATATGTTTAATTGACACTGGGTAAGATCTCTATACTCACCAGCTATCATTACAAGCAAGCATTGGGAAACACTACAATATTTGCCATTGACATCAGAGCAAGTTAAAGATTCCTACCACCATACCCTTTATTAGATGATGATCTGGAAATTCTAGCAATACACATGGAAATAAGATGTAAATTGTTAGGAAAAATGACACTCCATTATTACTCAAAGTATATTACTCAAATTATCTACCAGAAAACAAAAGAAAATAAATTGAAAAACTTTTAGAACAAAGGTAACCAGAATGAACAAATTTGTAAACACCCAAATAAAACACAATAATAAACTCATATTCATAGTAACATGAAGATAAACAGATTTGCTACGTATATGAGGAAAATTACAAACACAAATTTATAAGCAAAAGACCTTAAAGACTTAATACATAGAAAAAAGATGTCATATTTTGGATAGAAAGATTGAGTGTTGAAAGGTACTGAATAAGGGGTTAACTTGTTTAAATAAAAATCCAAATTGAATTTATTTTGTAACCTGAAAAAGATTTCCTATGTAAGCTTATTTGGAAGTATAAAAAATTGAGAATAGTTAACGATAAAATAGTGCAATAGGTAATTTTACTAACAATATAAAGTGTGCTATATTAATTAAAAACAGTACAATTACAAGAAAAAAGTCCAACTGTTTTATATTTGAATATGTTTCATCAAAATCAAACAGAATATCTGAAAAAAGTTGTTAGATTGGCACCTTAAAATATAAACAGCACTATATTTAAGATAATGTGAGAAAAAAAAATAATGCAGGGGACCCCAGATAGTGGCGCCCTCTGGTGCCAGGAAGAGAGACACTGTTGGTGAACCCTTGGTCTGCCTTGTAGGTGCAAAACTGCCTCCTCCTTCCCCAAACTCTTGGTAGCCAGTGGGGTGAGACCAAAGAAACCTTGAAGGGAGGCCATTAGGAAGTACTCAGAGCACTTTATTTTACACCCATTTGCTATCTATCATCTCAAAGTCAGGCTTTTTCTGTTGATGGTACCAAGTGGCAGACATCTCAAGCTCTTAAGACATTTTAGTCTTAAGAAATGGCAAAACCATGAAGTTCTTGTGTGTTGGAGCACGTTGTTTCTTTTAAACAGGTTGAGTCACAGATGGAGTAGGAGTTTATTTTTCAGTATTGGATACATAAGTATCTGGCTTATAATAAAATTTAATCAAACTCATGATAAAGATAATATTAAATCATAAATCAAATAAATCCGTAAGTAAAAATTTAAAAATTATAAGAACATTTCTTAGAACTGAAGAGCATGCATTTCTAGAATAATAAGGGCTAGACCAATGCCCAGCACAGTGATTATCCAAACAAGTTTCACCATTGTGAATTATAATGTCAGAGGTGAAGGGAAGGCCCTAGAAGATTCTACAAAGAGTGGATCTAGCGATCATACAAACAAAATAAGGTTTCACTTAAAGAATTAAAGTCACAGTGGCATTGGACATATGATAATATTGGATACAAAGACAATATAACAATGTCTTTAAAAAATCTAGATTTTGAATGTAAATTCCCTAAGCTATTTCAAGAAACAGAGGTCCAACAAAGGAGAGAAAGGAAGGGAATTTATAACAAATTGCTGGGGGGGGGGGGCGGGCTCCCAGACCACGGCTGTGTGGAAGGTCTGGAAACAAATTCTGAGAGACTGCATATATATGGGAGGCCTCCAGTGTGGATATTTCAAAAGGGGAAAAAAATCTCAAGATATTTGATCAAGTGGCAAGGGATGTTAGTGTTCCCTCTGAGCATTTCGGCATAAATTGGCGATAAATACATAGACAAGTAGAAAACAGAAAACAAGACAATTATTACATCCAAAAATTAAAGAAGAATTTTATAAGAAAATAAACATGATCCTGGTATACTTTGTGGTTCAGAAATGTTTTATTTACATGGTTATACTAATATGGATACCCAATATTTAAAGATAAAAGCATTGTCATATAACTATTTGGGATAATGAAGGATGGGAAGTATGTATATTAGGGGAGGTATAAGAGACTTGGACTTTAATATCCTAATATATGCATCAATACATAATATTTAATTATTTTTTAATTAAAACACTGAATGACTCTTTCCTTCTTTCCTCTTTTTTTCTCTTCCTTTCCTCCCTCCATTTATTTCTCTTTTCTTTCCTCTATATCTCGTCTTCTTTTCTAGGAAGCAAAAGATAAAAGATCTTGTCCCCTGATACTGGGTATTCAAAGGTGGGGTATAAAAGGCAATGAAATAGCAATGGATAAAGGGTAATTTATGGAATGTGGTTTGTTGGACAATAGGTAGTAAGAATCTTATTTATTCAGGGGGAAGGAACAGCAAATGTAGAAATGTCTGAAGCAAGAATGACTTTATCTGAATTTGAAGAACAGTAAGAAAGCTAGAGGTGCTTATACCCAGTTTTTGTAGGAGAATTACGTGGAAGAGAGAGATTTAAAGTTGATCACATAGGTGATAATTTGGCTTCTCTGTGTGTGAAGAAAAAGACTGTAGGCAGCAAATGGAAGCACAGAGAGCACAGTGGCCCAAGGAGGTACTAAGGCCTGCTAAATGTGGAGGTGGTGGAGATGGACCCCTCCTGCCCTAACATCAGTACTTTCTCAGCTAGTGGAGAGAATTCCAGTGTTCCGAGCTTTTTGTGGGTATTCTCAGAGTGGTTCTGGGTCTGGAAATGCTGTCAGCTACATGGCTGAAGCTTCTGGATGTATGGTCCTGGAACTCTGACTTAGGAGAGAAGAATTAGGGAATGAGCCCTTGGGAGTGATGAGATGTCAGACAATACAGTCTGACACCCAGCCCCTTTCAAAGAAAATCAAACTGAACTGAAAGACCACATCATCAACAACAAATCAGTATGTCAGAATTCCTTGAAATAGCTTCTGAACATTTCAGTATATGAGCCAGTGTTGTGGATAGTCACCAATTAGATTGCTTCTAGAATGCCAATTTCTTCAAGGAATGTCTTCCATCCATGCTATGTATTATGGTAGGATACTTTGCAGAAGAGCTATGCAAACAGAGTGTACCACCAATGAACAGGGAAATTCTTAACAAACATGTGTGGTTTAAGTGCATGTCAATGCCACTTCTTTCATTTTGTCAACGGAATACAGTATTTAGTATAGGCTGTTGAAACTGAAACAGTTATCCTTCAGTGTCCCAGACGTCTAATTACAGGCCAGCTAATTCTTTTTATCTATGTTCTGATAGCTTCTCTATTAGAATAAAGAAACTGTGTAATAGAATGACTTTTGACTGTATGTTACAATGTTAATAAGGTGTGATTTAACTGCTTCTACAAGTTTTTCTCCTTCCCAAACTCCATTGAAACGAGATGGGACAAACAGTTTGCTAAATCTTTCATAGCGTGTCAGTACTACCTGCCATCCCGGCGGAAAGAGCAGTTTTTATTTTCTCCCTTACAACAAATATTTGATGAGCACCTAAGATGTTCTAATCAGTGAACAAAGAAAAAAATCCCTTTTCTTATGGTCTTAATCAACTGGAGAGGCATAGATGACAAAAAAAATTACATAAAATATGTTGTATATCAAATGGTGATAAGAATTATGGAATAAAATAAAGAAGGGAAGATAACTTGCTGGTTTGCAATTCAGTGGACTACATGGCAGGGAGGGGGGTATGTTTTGAAGTCTGCTGGTTGCTCGCTGATTGCAAGATTCCATTGTTAATGATTTAATACTTATATATTCTTCACTTTAGTCTTGGAATAAGGTTCCCTTTGAAAGGCTTGATGGAGAGCACACTGTAATGGGAAAGAAGAAACCTAGATTTTGGTTTTACTTTTGCTGCTCTTCCTTTTCTCCCGACCATGTTATCTAGTCCCATGGATTTAAATAGTATCTGAGGGACAATGACTCCCAATTCTTTACTCCTCCAGACCTGATTTGTATCTTAGGCTCCAGAGTATATTGGACACCAACCCTACCCACCCCTGAATGTTCCACAGGCATCTCAAAATCAGCATGTTCAAATATGAATGCAGTGCCCTACCATTCGCCTCTTGACACATGGGATTGTAGTTCTGA
The DNA here is from genome assembly GCA_004027475.1 of Anoura caudifer. NCBI lineage: Eukaryota > Metazoa > Chordata > Mammalia > Chiroptera > Phyllostomidae > Anoura > Anoura caudifer. The sequence continues at coordinate 121,095 of PVKU01001482.1, read as the reverse complement.
ATTCCCAATGCTGTCTAAGGACACATAGTTGAGCCTACTCATGTATTCCAAAAGTACAGTATTCCTTTCTGTACCTTTCCCTTAGCTTTCACATCCACATATTGTTCCCAAGGGTAGCTCTCACATCTCACTTTTGGCCTCTTTTTTGATTTCCAAGTAACTGTCTTAGATTAGCTCAGTTAACTGACATTTTTTTGAGCATCTGGAAAGCACCAGGCACCATGCTAAATTTAGAGAACATGAATGAAAGTGGTTCTTTCTGGACCTAAAACACAACCAGACTTATTTGAATGGTTGAGCCAGAAAGGGACTCACTGTGTGATTTGTACAGTAGCTTTTGTACAGAGACCTGAGGTAGAGCGCCTGAAAAGATGAGAGCCTAAGAGCAATGGAAGGGACATGATGAAGGTTGGTCTCTGCACTTGTGGAGTATTTTTGTCATTTTTGAGCCTGAATGGAAAGAGCAGTTAGAAATATGAACTCTAGAGCACAGGTTTTCATCAAGAGCTCAGTGAGACACAGGCTATGGGATAAGGATAGACTAAGAGTGTTTATTAAACTCTCTGGCAGTAAAATATGGCACCTTGGAGAAGGGGGATTCCCTGCTTTATAGATGTGCAGAGAACTGCTCTGGTATCTAAGTTGGTAACCCTCTTTAGAGGCCGTAAGTAAGAAGAAAGAGGATTATACTAGTGGCACTCTGAGCAAAGTGCAATGACATGTACAGTAGGAGAGGCAGAACCAGAATCTGTTTTTTACTATATTGGTCAAAATTAGAAGTTCTTTATTCCAATGTAAACAACATCATTGACACCCAAACTTTAAAGAATTTACACAGATTTGTCAGTGGGAAAAGGGAACATTCTCTAAAATGAGTCAGTTCAAAGTCCATATCTCATATCCTCCTGTTTCTTTGTCTGAGAAACCACAAGTCTTCTCTGAGTATCAGTTACTTCAGATGTTAAATGACAATAGATTATTTAACCTTCTATGAAAGTTATTGTGAATATATATTGGAAGAGTGTATAAAGTAGAACTACAACATAATTTCTGGAGTATTGTATATACTCAACAGTTGGCTTCATAATAATCACAAGAGCAATGATGAGGAGCTACTCCTTTGATCCACAGCCCTTCGGGGGTATGAGGGTTATCATTTTTTATTTATTTATGGAAACTATTTGAAGAAGGTAATTAAAAGAAAAAAAAAATATATATATATATATTTGCTTTGTTACCCTTCTCAGTGAAATTTAAGATAATAAGAGAAAGGCAGCAAGAGAAAAATGTTAATTATTCATACCACTGTTACTGCTCTTTGCTAGCTGGTGCACATGTGTCAAGTCCAGTGGGCTCTTGGGCTTGCAAGGTCAAGTCCGTGTTCTGCCTAGCAGTATACCAGAGTAACTAAGCATCCTGTTTGTATTCTCTGTGATGCTGGCTGAGAATTTTCTTAAGGTACATCACTTGCAACGAGTAAAAGTGAGTCCACAGTGTCATCTACTTTTAATCCAAAGAAAAAGTAGCATTTGCATTTACCTTTCAAAGAAGTAAAAGTTAAAAGGCAAATAAGATTCAGGACATAATATTTACATATTAATTTAACACATTGAATTATCTTTCTGTAGAAGGTGGAATTTAAGTTGTGGAAAAAATAGTTCATTGGTTTTAATTTCTACTGAAGTTGAAAAATAATCCAAGAGACAGAAGTCAAGTTGAAATACAAAGTGAGCTCTGGAAAAAGATCCCTGAGACTCTCCACTGTGTTTTTTGGCATGCAGTGACAATGCTTGTGTGGGGTATTCTTGGTGGAGGATTCGGATGCACAGAAATAGAGACTTCAGAAGTTCTCTCGGTGTCCGATAACCTGGCATGGGTGACCTTTACAATGAGAAGCTCAGTCACAGTGCTGTTTAATGCTGCAGAAATTTTACTGGGTCTCCATACTCAGTTTCTTTTTAAGTGTCTCTTTCGTAAATAATGCAGAGATTTTAATTCCCAGAACAATAATTAAATACTATAAGTGAGAATCAATATAATAATTGTCTGGTTAATATTTTTTTAAATTTTTAATATGTGCCAGTTTTTTTATGAGATGTTTTACATACATTACCTCATGTAATCTTTAAACTGATGCTATTATTTAGGTACTATTATTATTCACACTATCTATAGGGAATCAGATACTTGCATATATAAATATGTTGATCAAGATGGTATACAGATTTTCAACATTGAGAGTTCATAATTGAGCACATTTCCTGCACATTTACAAATTTTAAGCCTTGACTTGAGAATAATTTAACATAATGGTTAAGAGTGTAGACATTGGAATCCAGGTCCTGACATTGTCTTCTATCTTCCAAGTCACCTTGGGCAAGTTATTCACTCTCTGTGCTTCATTTTATTGTTTGAGTGAGGATAATCGTAGTAGTTTCTATGCATAGATTAGTTGTAATGATTTAACATATTAATTATATAAAAGACTTAGGACAGATTTTGGTATATGGTAAATCCTAAAATTGTTCACTTTTATGTAGGCATTTATTATGAAATTTTAAAAAAATGTTATAAAAGAAAAATTTTAAGAAACTAATAATTGGCTAAATAAGATTAAACATTGCAAATGGAACCCTATTCACAAATTGAATCCATAGACAAAGTTTAGAATGAGCCTGGCCTTCAGGGAACTTGCCTCAACCATCTGGTTAAAACTCAGAGTCCATTGCTTTCAGAAAGATATATTCTGGCCCATCTGAATTGACATCTGTGTGCACACTGAAGTCCCCAAGGATAATTAACAGAGAAAACTCCAACAGTAATACTGACAGACGTCTGGGGAGCTAATCCATAAAATTCTCCATATAAACAAGTGGCCTATGCAACAACAGAACTGTAAATTTTGGTCTTGCCCCAGTGGCACCTGAAATAGCTAGATGTTCAGATAAAAATAAACTTATTTCTGAAATACAGGCAAACCAGATTTTAAAAATCACACCTCTCTTCTATCACTTTTACTAACCATTAGGCAGAGGAATTCATGCTATGTGGTTTCATGACAGTTTTGAATGACTTCTCATGACCAAAGCATGCAATGTATTTCTCTGGTTTACCACAGATTTTTAAAATTAAAGTTCTTATTGAAGTATAGTATACATAAAATGCATTAGTGTACAAGTCAGTGCATTTTAACAAGAAAATGTTTCTATGTAACCAGAATCCAATAAAAAAAAGGATATTACTAGCCTCAGGAAGGACCCTTATGACATTGCTAGTCTCTAATATCCTCTGAAGATAAGCACTATTTTGATTCCTAACACTAGATACTGATTTTTTATTTTTTGAAATGAAACAACACAACTTATACGCTTGTGTTCTTTTACTCAGCATTGTGAGATCCATCACAATAGCTTATTTATTTTCATTGATGTTTAGAATACCATTCTATAAGCACATCACAATTTCCATTCTGTGGTCAAGGACATAAGGAATGTTTTCAGTTTGGGATATTATGAATATATTGTGAAAAAATTCATACATGTATTTGGTGAACACTTTGACTCATTACTAAAGTGTTCCCCACTTTAAACTAAAACTTTAAACTAAAATTTATTTATAAAAAAATAAAACTAAAGTTTATTTATAAAAAAATGTGCATTTATTGTTCCATTTAAACTTCAGCCACCTTCAAAGTACTCTCCATTTGATGCAATACGCCTATCAAGGTGTTTTTTTTTCCAATGCTCAAAAACAGTTTTTGAACTCAATTTTGATACCTTTAGTGCTTCTGCCTTTTTTGTTTCACACTTTCCACAACTGCAATGCATTTCCCTTTGAGGACTTTTTTCATTTGTGGAAACAAAATAAGTCTCTCTGGACAATGTTGGATGAATAGGGAGGGTGGGGCATGGGAGTCACACCATTTTTACTCAAAAACTGGTGAACACTCAGCAAGGTGTGGGCAGGTGTGCTTATAAATCACCCGTCATGAAATGGGCCAAAGAGAAGAAAGAGTCTTAAAAAAAAAAATCCCCGAAGCTGAATGCAACCTCTCACAACAACACCAACTGGTACACTGATACAGCTGGTTCCTAGAACATTCATCTAGCTGGGAAAGCCTGTACTACAAGGGGCCCACCTTCCAGAAGATAATTCCCTTTTGGGGGGGTTATCTCCCCCCATATACCTGAGGGGGAATGTCCAGATGCATGTACATGAGTTCATTCAGTTTCAGTGTAGCTTGCTGAAAGATTTTCAGAGCCCTTGGAGCAGTGTTTGGTAGTGTATCAGAACCAGCTAATGCCTTTTCTCATTACATTTAAGAATATTAATTAGGAGAAATATACTAATAAATGTACAATTCGGTTAGTGACTCCGATTTTATATATATATTTATATACATACATATATATGTTTGTATAACTACTACTCCAATAAAGATGGAACACTCTTCCATCATCTTAGACTCTTTCCTTGCTCCTTCTTCCAGTCATTCTGCATTAGAGAAAGTCGCTGTTCTGATTTCTATCTATCACCATAGTTTAGTTTTGACCGTTCTTGAATCTTCATATAAATGGAATGATCCTCTGGTATCTGCCTTATGTTGCTCGATATAATGTTTTGAGATTCATCTCTGTTGTTTCCTATATAATTAGAACATACTTTTTAAAGAACAATATTCTATTGTATGAATATACTATAATTTGTTTTGGCAAATTCCATTCCACTGTTGATGGACATTTCAATTGTTTTAAGTTTGGGGCTATTATAAATAAAGTTACTAAGAAAATTTTCATACAAGTTTTTTTGAGGGCATATATTTTGGTTTCTTGTGGGTAAATATATAAGAAAGAAAATTCTTGGTTGTAAGGTCATTATAAGTTTATGAGAAACTACCAAACAATTTTCCAAAGTAGTTGAGTCAGTTTCTGACCTCATTAGCAATATCTGAAAGTTCTAGTTGCTGCACATCTTTGCCAACATATGGTCATGTTTGTCTTTTTGATTATAATCCTTCTTGTGGATATAAAATAGTGTATTATAGTTTCAACTGGCTTTTTTTTTTTTTTTTCTGGTGAAAATGGCATTGGGTGCTTTTTAATGAGCTTATTGCCCAAGCCTTGGGGACATGTCCATTCAGATCTGAGTCCAATTTTTTAAATTGGAATGTGTGTTTTAATTTTTTAAGAATTTATGTATCTTGAATTCAAATCTTTTGTCAGACATATTTGTAGTAAATATTTTCTTTGATCTGTGGCTGTTTTTTATACTTTCTTAATGGTATCTTTTGGTTATCAGAAATTTTTAATTTGGGGAGTTCAATTTGTTTTATTTTCCCTGTTGATTGTTATTGCATATCTTCTCATTAAATTTCTGCTATCATAAAGTTGCAACAATCATCTTTAATGTTTACTTTCAGAAGATTTATAGTGTTACCTTTTGCATGTACCTTTATGATTCATCTTGAATTAATATTTATATGTGGTCTGAGGTGGGAGCCAAGGTTTATTTTTTTAATGTTATTCCATTGCCATTAAAAAAGGTCTTCCCCCCACTTGAATAGATTGAGTACTTGTTGAAAATTAGTACAATAGTATTGCAAGTTTTTTCCCAAGAACTCTATTTTATAGGTCTGTCTACTTTAATGTCAATTATACATTATCTCAATTGCTGTAAGTTTATGGTAAATCTTGTTAACAGGCCATGGCTCTTCCAGCATTACTGTTTTTGAACAAGTTTCTTTAGGCTAGTACAGATACTTCTCCACATTCAACTGAAAACCGGATGGACCATTTGACTTAAAAAGCCTGTGATTTGGATTGTGATTGTGACGTTATAGATAAACTGGGGGGATGCTGACATGTATAATGTAGAATCTTCTAATCTAAATCATGGTTATCTCTACTCATATTTATCTTTAAGTATTATATGTTTATAACACCACTTACATGATGTATTAACAATTCAGCATTTTTAATTGTTTGTTACTGTTATATAGAAATACAATTGATTTTTCCGTATTGACCTTGTACTCCATGACTTTTGTAAATGAATTTAATTCTAGTAATTGTTTTGTATATTGGTTTTGTATAGTCTTTAGTATTTTCTATGCAAACTATTATAATTTCTGTGTACAATAGTAGTTTCATTTCTTCTTTTCTTCTTTTTGCTTGTGTTGGATTAACTATGTTTCTTTCGTGATTTCCACTTGCACTTTGGATGTTACTTTTCAGTGTAAGGATGCAGAAGAGGACACAATAGAGAAAGAGAGAACTTCTCTCCCTATATTCCCAGTTTAATGGGATCTTTTGAAAAGACCATACTGGTACCTATGCTAACTTAGTCACTCCATTAATGAAATGTCTGATATAAAACCATTAATCACAAAAACAGCTGCATCCCTCCTTGAAGGCGAGTATAGAGAAGCATCTCAGAAGGACAGCATAGTGATGCCGCAAAGTAAAGGGAGGGTTCATCTGTGAATGCTAAGAGAATGGATAACGATAACAGCAACACTACTACAAACGATACTCAAAAAACCAAACTCACATTCACTAAGTGCCTGCTATTTTCTAGGTGTTTTCCATTTCATTAGATATTGTGCCTGGCTTCTTTCTCTCAATATTTGTAAGATTCATCCATATTTTGTATAGTCATTTTCATTACTGAATTAGTTCTCATTATATGAATATACCAGATTTACTTATCTATTCAACTCTTGATAGCCATTCGGTTACCTTCTAGCCTGGGACTATTGCAAATAAGGCTGCAATGACTGTTTTCTTGTATTTACCATTTGGTGCACATGTACACACGCTTCTGTTGGGTATATAACTAGGGATAGAATTGCTAGGTCATAAGGTGTTCATATGTATGTCCAGGTTTAGTAGACCCTGTTAAATAGTATCCCAAAATGATTAATCGAGGGGAAGTTTAGTCTAAAAGGAAACTTCAGTACTTTTATAACAGGAAAACTAATATCATTGGCCATAATTAGACAATTAATCAAAACATAAAAACATAATTTAAAGAAAAAATTATTTGCATTTATGCCACCTAGCATAATTCTTGCTGCCACAAATGTGTAGGTATCACACTGCGGGTAATGCATGTCTATGCCACTTATTAATAATTAATCACATACTGTCTAGTCTTGTAATATGGCCTTGACAGCTATTTACATTTTTTGATATGAGATGTAATTATTATGTCTTATTTCTCTTCTTGCAAGTGACAGAGACAATGCATTATAGTTTTTCATATCATTTGTGTCATTAAAATTTTACCTAGTAAAAAGTAGTAACTTCTATATTTCAGAAAATACTTTTTGTAAGCAATATTTAAGCTGGCTGTTTGCTACAAACTTGTTCTAAGTCAGTATTGGTGATGGTGTTGTATAGTGAGCTTATGTGTGCTTCTATGTATTTTATTTGGTGCTTACTGCTTATTTAGAGTTGGCATATTGGAGTAAAGAAAACTTTGGCATTGGAATCGACATATTGGAATTGAATATGTCTCCTTCTGCCTCCTACTCTGTGTTACTTTAGTCAAGCAATTTAATCCTTCTGAGTCTCAGGTTCTTCTCTGTTGTTCTTGTTGTTTTTAAAGAAGGATTATAATGTATCTTGGCATAAAGCTCTTGTGGATGAAATAAGATAATGGATATTAAGCGACTGGCACATCATGGGTCATTTCTACTGGACTTTTTTCTCCTTGACTTTGATTGGAAAGAAAGTGACTTAATACATCTTTTTCAAAAAATAAATTTTCTTCTGTAAATTATTTGCTTAAGTCTATATAACTATATATTTCAATATGCACAGCTATACTTTAAAATGTCTTAATTCTCAAAGTTTATACAACTTCTAAGAGTGTCTTCCTTATTCCTCCTTTCAGGTACTTTAAATAGAGACAGAATCTGACTTAATGAGCCTTACAACAGCTTGATAATGGCCAGCCTTGTACAACAGTTGGTATAATGTGGGCTTTGAAATAAAAGGATATGGCATGAAATCTTGGCTCTACCATTCACTGTTATAATGCCAGGCTATGTAACCTCTTCATATTTCAATTTTCTAGTGTACAAAATAAGAATTATAATAACTACATCAGTGTCTACTGTACCACACAATTGTTCAGTAAATAGTAATAATTTTAATTGAAACTCTTTACTTTCCTAGAGCATGGGGAATTAAATCTGTTCTTTTACTTCTGCTTTACTAGAAAATTCATGTTTATGTTTCAAGTATTTATCTGTAAATGAAATAATAAAAACCCCACATTTATATACCTGATAATGTGGTCTTCGTAGGCTTTCACACATAGTACATGGTTGAGTCCTCTGTTCAGCAAACTTGCCCTTGATCTGAAGATTTTCAGTTTAGGAACAAATTAGCACATTGATTTGATGTTTTTAATTGCCAAGAATGTCAGAAGATAACTATCCCATCTTTCAAAATATCAATTTGGATTTGTAATTTAATAAATGCAAAAAATAAAAGAAAAACCAAAGTAAGCATTTGGAATGCAGTACAATAAACTTGCTTGTTTGTTTTAGAGATCTACAATTCTGGGAAAATTAAGGATACCAGTTTTAGTAAGTTAACCAAGTTCAAGTTATGTAAGCATTCTAGGTGCAGAAACATCGGAGTAAAATTTGCTAATAAATAGAAGTTACAGTGTTTAGAAAGTGTGACTTAGTTGATTGTATAGTATTCCATGTATGATTTCAGAAGCAGTTGGTAAGGGTATATATAAGAGAAGAAAAACGTACAAAATGAATGCATTTGGATCTGGAAGTTATCTGGTTACCGACTGGCACTTCCATTGCCCTCCTCTGGTGGCTCAATGAACATAAGCTGCAGTGGTGTAGTGTTCTAAGTCAGAGACTGTCTAATTGCAGCTTCACTCTTGAAAACTGTTTTCTGATTTAATTTGAGTGTCAAACACCCAAGCTGATTCCCTCATGTGCAAAGAGCAGCAAACTACTTAGGTTATTTGTGAACTAGAATTTGTGTAACATTCTGTAAGCATCACTTGAATATCTGCCAGCATGTAATGCTTATCTGGAGGACAGTAGGGCATTCCTGATTTCAGAGGCAATGGATAAAACAGAAGTTCAGTATATTGCTGGCAGAAATGATCACCATTGAATGAACTGGCCAGGACTGAGCCTTACTGTTTTCTCTAGTGCTTATAAATGATTATACGTATCATTCAATAAATGAATGATTTTAAATATAATTGTCTCTAAAATATCAAATAAGACCAAGCATACAGGTCTGACTTCAGTATTTGGGAAAACTATGTTCTGTGGGAAAAATTCCAGTATTAGGAGAGGTAGTAGTAACAGAAAAATGTTTTTTGTTATTCTTTCCACTCTGACTCAGAGAAGATTGCTTTATCTGGTTGGTGAAGTTAGGGTCTAACGGCCAATTTTCTGTGATTTGCATTTGAGCATGAGGCAACTAGCAGTTGGGTAAGTGTGCTGCAGATCAAATTCGACTATAGAGTAGGGTCCAAGAGACTAGAGAAGGGACAGGAAACTGACAGGTGTAGGTTGCCAGCCATAAAGCTACTACTTTGATTGTCATTACCCAACTCCTGTATCTTTTCCTGAATTGGGGCTGAGCTTGGAGGGAGAGAGGTAAGTGATTTATTGGTTACCTTATCTCTCAGCCTAAATGTCATAAAGATAATATTCCAGTGGACATATTAAGAGATTATCAGAGAATTCTAAGGCTGGCTGTGAAAGCTGAGATGCTGCTAGGAATGAAGTTAGTCATTTGCACACTGCAGGAATTGGGGGACGCAGAGATCAGCATTGCTGGCTGTACTTGATACAGGATCAGTGGGGAGAGCTCAATAAATCTCTCCTTCTCACAGGAGAGTGGGAGCTATTGATCGCCAGTGGCTCCATTAGCTCTGTATGACTTCACTGAAATTAAAATCTTTAGGGCTTGATCCTCCCCTCAGATAGCTATATATACACACAAGGCCTCATCTAACCTTGTACAAAGTGGTGGTATATTTTTTCTTATTTTTCCTCTCTCATCCACCACTTAGGTATTTGAGACAAACAGGTTCCATCTTTTAGGATTTTAATAGGTTCCTGTTTAAAGTAGTGCCTCTGACCTTTATGAAATTAAGGAGCAGGGAAAGCATTGCCAGTAAGACTTGACAGATCATTCTGTCTGCTGGCCAGTCTCCATTTGCGTGTCTGCTCTTTGCCCGAGGAAAAAGAGCCTTTTACAAAACCACCTCCAAGGCTCATCAAGATGCAACTGAAATGCTGAAATCAGGTAAATCAGCTGCTATAAATATGATACACTGAGGCAGAGTGATATAGGGTTACTTGTGTTTTACGTTAGAGGTTTTATCACCCTAATGTACACATTGTGGCCTTGTTATATTAATAGCAAGTTCTCAAATGTTTATTTTGTTCTGTTCTTGATTCTTGAATCCGTCAATAGATAACAAACTAAAATTGTTCCTTGATATTATCAGAGGGGTAGGACTTTGCTGTTATTGAAAATTCAAGTGTCTAGCACTAGATTAAAAAAGAAAAGAAAAAGTTATGCTTCTTTTCCTAATGTAGCATTATATCCCTGTTACCTGAAACCCAGAGATAGATATTGAAACAGCCATTTCTCATGGGAAACAATACTTACCCATCTAATGGGATGGCTTAAAAGCATGAACATGGAGTCTGAAATTTAGAATAGGCTTTCTGCCAAAAATGCAGCAGGATCACTGGCGTTGTTTGATGGAAAATCACAAAGCCATATATTTGTGAAAACCACTTAGAAAGATAATATAATGTATCACAGCAACTGTTGGTTGAAATTTAAAAATATAAACCACAAATGCATTTTGTGAAATACATTGACCTATACACTGTCTAGACATACTATGTAACTGTTTCCTTTTACAGAGATTATTCAGGAGATTGGAAGGTATCTGTTGTGAGGTTAAAAGTTATGCTTGCTCAGCAATAAACTAAAAGGTAACAAAATTTGTCTGTCTATTGCCTTAATCAAGTCAGATAGACTGGATGATCTCTGAATTTCCTTTAACTTCACAATTCCAGAGAATCACTTCTCCAAAGAAAGTAAACAGCTAGAAATTTGTACTTGCCAAAGTGTATCAGATTGTTGGTGGCTTTAGTTACTGGGTTTGAATCTCATAGTCAATCAGATTAAGGACTGTTGAAAGGCATGCACGAAACTAAGTCCTCAAACTAAGTTGAATAGAAATTGGAAAATTATGTTTATTTACATATTTACAGTATGCCTTTTTATTCCTTTACATATTATACATTTTAAAAAAGAATATAAAATGAATTGGAAGTATAATCCCTGCCTTTTTAAATAGGTTAATCTTACAGGAGAGATAGTTAAGAGCAAAAGGACTCTTCTCCCTATTCTCCTCCCCCAAGAACAGATAATAAACACATAAACACACAAGTATATTCATGGAAATTCTCATACACTAAGGCGTTCGAGTTCTGAAACAATCCGATACGGTTGGCGTTATTCAGTTACGACTCAGTGGACTAAGGCCTGAAAGAAGGATACTGTGCCTTTCAGGGACAGCATGATGATGGGTTTTCAGGGAATGGAGCAAAACTTTGCCTTTAGAAACAGGTCTGATCCAAACCTGTAGGTGACTGTCGCAGATTTGAAAGCATTACTGCTCTACTCTTCCTTGGGCTGGGATAAAAGAGATAACTTGAAAAAGTGGAAAGGATAAGCCAAAATTTAATGATTTAATTCTCCCTTTGAGACAAGGCATTAAAAAAAGTGAACTTGAGCCCCTCCTCAGATGTTCACCAAGTGAGTCCTCTGTTTACCATTTAGTGGATGGGATGCCTGTTGTTTTGTAGTCCACTCCTCAGCTCAGTTTCTTGCTCAGCACTGAGTGGTTATTTCAGGATGGGTAAGTCACTTAACCTTTGTGTGTTGTATTCTTTTTATCTGGAAATAGAGATGATACTGCTCACTGGGGATATGTTGCTAAGATTAGGCAATGTATGATTGTGAAGAGCAATATATATGCTAAATAACAATGATAATGCTGTCTATCAGAGCAAATATTTGGATAAGAGAGCCTAGGCAGTTTTGTGAATAGCATCTCCTGCAGAGAGAGGCTTTAGCAAAAGATTACCTAGACTGTGGGACTCATGTTTTGTTATAAAGTAAAGTTATTCCTTCCAAACCCTTTCCCCTACCCCCATATATACCTATTAAAATCTTTAGAAACTAAATATCAAATCATTCTATATAGGAGAAGGAAATGAATAGAATGCTCTGTGTGAGTCTTTTCTACTTGTTCCTCTAATTCTAGAAATTATAACTTTTTTCAGAAGTTCTAAATTTAGATGTTGGACCTTAACATGATGTTCAGTTGAGAGGCCCAAGACGCTGCAGCCAGCCCAGGCCTGAAGGCTAACGATTTACTAAACCTGTAATCTCAAGAACTCTTTTCTATTTCTAGAGAATATACTTCCTGGCAACATATTTTTTTCTATCTCCACTTCTGTCCTCTAAACCCACCTCACTTTCTCAGATGCTTAACAGGGTTAAAAATGGTACAGCCGGAAGGAAGAACCTCTAATCGCCACCTCTGTGACACAGAGACCAGCATTTTGTTAAAGGTCAAAAGACTGCTCCCTCCTTTCGAGTCTTGAGATATTCCTAATGGCATGTTGCAATGTTCTGAATTGAGCATAAAGACATAGGTCACAGCAAGGAAAATGCAGCCTGCCCCCGAAGCACGGATCTCACTGGAAAATAAGAAAAATAAAGGCCTACGGTTGGGTTTTTAAGAAAAATTACACTTTGCAGAAAGATGGAGGTGAGAGCAGAGGCATGCCCACTTACTTATTTCAAACTTGAATTTTCACTTCTTCCTCAGAGGAGACACTATGGTAATTGCATCTCACACCTACTTAGAAATTTACCCATTTCCAAACCGACTGAATTTTCTGTGAAGTCATTAGGAGAGTATTTTTCTTTCTATTTTGTAAGTGAGTTAACTGGGACTCCAGAAAGAGATAACTGCACATTCAAAACCTTCCAGTTCTTTTGCAGCCCAAATAAACAGCTTTCTCCTTAAGTAATAAAGCTATTTAAAGAAATTTATTTGTGAATCTCATCCTAAAGAGAAACGAAGTCTCTGAAAGCCTTTTAAACTTTGATTTTAAGTAAAAAAGGAATTCTAGAATACAATGTGGAATTTCTTGTGACCAGTTTGCACAGAATAATATTACTCCAAGGGGATCAGAAAAAAATTCATTCTACTCTTCCTTAACTAGCCCTACCGTATGTTCATGGAGGAATTTTCTCTTCTTTCATTAGAAGAAAAGGCTTAAAACAAAGACTTTTGATGACAATGACCCAATGGTTCAGATATCTTATAAGGCCTGATTTCAGATCTTTTCCTGTAAGCACATTATTTAAAAAGGAGATAGGATACGTTGGCAGAGGCTTTACCCTTTGAAGGAAGGCTAAGAGTGAAAAAGTACAGCGATGCAGGTGATGTGGAAATTGTACTTCACTGAGCCCAGGGGCATCCTATGGGCACCGTGTCTGTATTGATTGGAGCCCATGCTGTGTCAATGGAATGCTCTTCCTTGGATATATCAGTTGCTGCATATGCTGGAACATTTGGCAACCCGTGGAGGCCCCTACACTGTTGCACAGCCAGTGACAGCAAGGAAGCACAGATGGGCAGAACTTGAAATCAAAGAGAGCAAACATTTCTCCCTTATCTGGAATCCTCACATTGATGTACTTAGGCAAGTTTTTCAGGTGACCATTGAAAGTGACTGACCTATTATAGCCGCAACTGGTCTTGCTCACTCCTTACAGCTACGCGTAGATGGCATTGGTATTCAGGAACTGTTTATAGTGTGTCGGGCTGCTTCCGCTTGTGTACTAATTCTTAATTGTGGCATGCAGTCTGTGACAACCATCTGTTTAAGCAGCCACATTTCTCTCTTGTTCAGACTCAGTGAAATTAAAATATTGATAAAAATAATTTCACAAGGTGAGGAAGTTAATAGAGGAAAGGGAGTTGGTATGCTTTTTGAATTTAAGTTGAACATACAGTGTTAACCATACTGTTTGTGTAATATTTTATGCTGTTGAGCCAGTTCATTTTTAAATTAAGGCTTTTATTTCTTATGAGGAAGAGACTCTCATACTGAGAGGTTATGCAGGACATGGCTTTGCAGATTGAGCAACATTTTTACATTTTTACACGTGTTTCCTAAATCTTTGTGAGGAAGAACATATGCAAATTCAGATCCTGCTAAGATTTTCTACTAAGGACCTGTTCAGGAAACTTAGAAGGATGTTAAAATAACATCATTGCAACCTTGCTGCAGGGATAAAGGCCTGTTCAGAGTCATTCTTGGTAGAAACATTGTCTTTTTAAAATTTTTTTTAAAGGATTTTATTTATTTCAGACAGAGGAGAAGGGAGGGAAGAATAGAGGGAGAAAGACATCAATGTGTGGTTGCCTCTCACACACCCCCTGGTGGGGACCTGACCTGACCTGCAACCCAAGCATGTGCCCTGACTGGGAATTGAACAAGGGACCCTTTGGTTTGCAGGGTGGCACTAAATCCATTGAGCCATACCAGCTAGGGCTAGAAACATTTTCTAAGAAAATGGAATGACAACATAGTAATATTTAAGTTAAGTACAAAAATAAGTTTATCATCCAAATAGATTAGACTTGTAGATGACTGGACAGGGTGAATAATTAGTATCCAAGAAAAAATCTTATTATTCCATTGAAGTTCATCATAACATTACTTAATCATTTGAACAGGAATGCTAACTTCCCTGAGAGAAGTTTGGGACAATTTTTCTTTTATTTGTGTGACAGACACTGTGTGTGGGCTGGGCCTACACAGATGAGCAAACCAAGGTTTGAGTCCCCTGAGAAAGTGGTGTGATCTAAATTAACAGAAAAGGAAGCAAGTGTGATCAGTAAAGAACGACCCCTCATGGTTTCAGAAATGATTCCAAAATAGCGAGTGAGCAATTTAATAAGGGGGTCTGGACAGTGGGTCAGCTACACTGTCCAGTGGAAGAACACTTCTTGGAACGGAGTTTTAACATAATTTTTGTAAGCTTTTGTCAGGGGGATAGGAGGAAATTTGGGGGAACTGGAGGAAACGGATAAACTATCTTACCTTGTAGAGAGAGGACAGAAAGCAGCAAATTCAGTTTTGGGCATTTCGGAACTTTTGGAGCTCTCGGTTTGGCAAGTGTTTGCACAGTGAAGTGGAGCGTGGGATTAAGGCTAGGAAGGGAGAAGATTGTAATGCTGCAAGAGACGAGGCTAGAAGGATTGTTAGAAGCTGGTCCTCTTTGACACACTAAGGAGTTTATGTTATCGTGTAAAGAATTCAAGGTAGTGGGAGATTGTAAGTGAAAAACTGATGATATAATTTTTAAAGAAATCATCCTAGGAAGTTTATTTTTTCACTCCATAAGTATTTATTGTTTAATTTTCCTAAGGCAATATCCTAGGTGCTGGACACATAGTGGCTAAGAAAATAAGTATGGAACCTGCCATCATGGAGCTCCCAGGCTAGGTGGAAAAAAGATACTAAACAATAAACAGTTGACATCTATACAGGAAAAATTGAGTGAATGTTATGATGCTTTTTCCAACAAGGTGCAATTCAAATCAAAATCTAAAAAAGGAGCATCCAGAATTAATTAGGCAAAATGTCAGGGGAAGGCTTTTCCATTAGAGAGAATAGTTCCTGTCTGTCAGTGACAGTTAGATCAGGAAAGAACTAGCTGTGCTTAGGAATTAAAACAGGCCAGCATCTTTGCAATAGAGTGGATGAGGGGCTCAACTAACCCAAGGAAGTTTGACTGTAATTATTTAGCTCCAGACAATGCCTGATTCACATGTAACATATTTATGTTTTCAGCAAAGTGAGAAGTTAAGATAATTATCTAGATTAGGGTGTGGGCAAAATATGGCTTGCCTGTTTTTGTAAATAGTGTATTAAAAGAGAGTCATGCCTATTATTTACAGCTTCCTGTGGTTGCTCTTATGCTCCAACAGCAGAGATGAGTAGTCACAAATGAGACTGTGGTCTCAAAGCCTGAAATACTCACTATCTGCCTCTTTACAGAAAAAGTTGAGGTTGAGGTAAATCCTTGTTGTTTAGTATAAAGTAAAATCAAACACACAATACATGCACTCAGGTATGAACACACATACACAACAACACAACAATGTTGCTTCAATAATAATTTCCATGAGTATAGACGTGAATATCTAAATCCTGATTGGTCATGAGTGGATCTGCACTACCACTATCTTTCTTATGGAAATAGTTCTGTAGGCCATGAGCACCAGTAAAGGAAATATGATTCTTTTACCAGTAAAGGGAAATAGAAAAGTCTAGACTATAAGGGAAGAATTTAGGGTTGCTAGTTTTTTTAAATATGCCTTAGGATATAAGTGATTATAAAACAATTTTTATGAAGAAATTCTCCCCATATTTAACTTCAGCAACAAAAATATGTTCTAATGTGTAGAACTTTTACATTACAAAAGTATATGGTACATTACTATGTGGAAATGGAAAAGTTTTAGAATTGGAAATGCAGGATTACATGCATCAGAGCATACTTTATCATGAATAAGGCAATATTTTACTACACTGAGTGTGCAGTAAAATTTCAAGTGGTGTGTCTTTTAAATACTTTCTAAAATATTGGCCTTTGATTTTAAGTGGAAATGTGTAATGCATTGATATATTTGAGATGTAATATTAATTGGATCTACTTTTAGATGCTGCATCATGATTTGCAATCTCAAAATAAGAAGGAGTGAAAAAGACATGGGTAACTCCCCAAAATTTTAAAGGTTATTTTAGAATAATAATATACATATATAAATTATACATAATGTATAGTTTCATGTATGATAATAAACATCTATGTACCTCCTACCCATTTAAGATATAGAACAATATAAGAAAACTTGATATTCTTGTGAACTTCCCAATCATATTCCCCTTCTTCCCTAGTACAAACAGTAATGACTTAGTTGTTTTTCTTTATATGTTAACCATATATGCATGTACCTTTAAACAATGCTTTAAGTTTTGTTTTTAAAATTTTGCACAAATAGTATCATAATGCTCCTATTTTTCTGTAATTTGCTTTTTACATTCAACGTGTTTGAGATTTATCCATATCGATTCCTGTAGCTATAGTGCATTTATTTTCCTCCCTGTGTAGTATTCCATTGTATGACTGTAGCATGCTGTATGTGATAAACTATTTAGACTGCTTCCAGAGTTTGCTGTTGTGATCAAGGTTGCTTTGAGTGTTTTTGTACATGCTTCCTAAGGCACATGTGGTAAAAGATCTCTCAAAAATATCTAGGAGTAAAATTGCTGGGCCTGGGTTATGTCCAGTATTACTAGATAATGCCAGATTGTGCTTGTGCCAACTGATGCCGCCAGCAGCAATGTGTGAGGCTCCTCATGCTTTATAAACTTTACAAAAGAAGGTGTGAGACATTTTTTTTTTCATTTCAAAACTACAATAGTAGTGAGTTATCATACATTTTGTTTCCTTGGAATATCTTTGGTTCCTAAATAGGTTGAATATTTTTCATATGCTTTGTGTTTTCTTTTCTGTGCAATATTTTGTGTCCACTTTTCTATTGGATTGCCTGTGTTTTGTTGAAGGAGTAATTTTATAATGGACCTTTGCCTATTATATAAGTTGTAATTTTTCCCCCTTTCCGTGGCTTTTCTTTGGTATCTATTTATGGATTCTTTTAAAGAATAGAAGTTCTTAATTTAAATGCTTTGGGATATTTTAAGTCTTTTATGGATAATTATTTTTATATCATTTTACAGGCATATATCTTTACCCTGCATAAATGATAGCCTTTTGTATTGTGTTTTTAATATTTTAAAGTTTTGCCCATTATATTTAAATCTTATATTCATCTGAAATTAATTGTGTATATGGAGTGAGATGGGGATCAAATTTTAATTTTTTCTATATAAATTGTAAATGACTCCAGCACAATTGTTTGTACAGTCCATTCCATATATGGGTGGGTCTGTTGTTGTGATGTCATCTCTGTCCCATTTGTTAATTATCTATCCCTGTGCTAGTACATGCTCTATAAATTATATACAGTATTTGTAAATTTCAATACCTGGTATAACAAATTTCCATACCTATATATTCTTTGAGAGAGTCTTAAAATTATTTAGTTTTGTTTATATTTAGAAATTATTAATTAGACTCTTAGTATTGGAAAACTGTGTCATAGGATATAAAATTTCTCCCAGTATTTTGAAGGTATTGTCTCTTTGTCATTCCATTTTTGCTACTGAGAAGCAAACATTACTGAAATTGTTCTTCCTTCATAGTTTGGAATCCTTTTTTCCCTTCTGGCTACTTTTTTTTGTTAGTAGCTTAATGATAATATGTTAAGGTTTTGTTTTTAAACTGTGTCCTCATTGAAATTTGTTGGTCTCTCTGAATCAGAAGATTGGTATTATTCAATAATTCTGGAAAATTCCCATCTATCACATATCTAAATGTTATTTTTTGAGCCACTGTTAGTTGTATGTTGGACATGCCCAATTTGTATTCCATGTGTTCTAACTTTTCTTTTATATTTTCCATCTTTTTGTCCCTATAAATTACATTCTTCATTTGGGTAACTTCTGCAGATACAACCTTCAGGTTACTAATACTTTTTTCACTTGTGTCTAATCTCCATTTTAACTCAGAGATTAAAATTTTATTTTCAGTTATTATATTTTCACTGTTATTTATTTAATCTTTCCAATCTGGTCAATTTTTATAGACATTTATTCCTCCATAACACTTTAGACAAGTTATTTCTTTTAATATTGATTTTTATATTCTGTACCTGATTTTATTAATACTGATTATATTTATGGATCTAATTTTGTAATTTATTGTTTCTGCTAATTCTTGTATATGGAGGACTAGTTTAGTGATTTAAAAATAAAAAATCAAATTGCATTGTTTGGAACTGTATTTGTGAAAGCTGTTGAGGCCCATGTTTAAGTGTTTTTCATTTGTAAGGAAATACATTTTATTTGTGATAGCCATTGCAGTATCAATCTAAGAATACTTTACACTAAGTTTTTACCTTAGATATTTTCACTTGCAATAAGAAGTATGAATTTTCATCCTAACACCATCATTACTGTGTTCCTGTGGTTAGGTATTCTTATGGAAGACTATTTTAATTTTTGCCATTCTAGGAAGAGCCAAAGCTTACAGAGCAATTTGGTTCTTTAGTTTACTTCTTTTATATGTGCATGTTTCTCCTGTTTAACTGAATACCAATAATGGCTCATAACCCTTTATACCTGTGGCTGGTTAAAAGTCAAGTTCCAGACCATGTGAAATTGCGAGATACTGTTATGGCAATTACTATCTCCAGTGATTGTTTCTTTATAAAGAATCAAAATTCTTTATAATTTCTTACATGTTTCTTTTCTTTATCCTCGGTGTATCCATACATCAAAAAGTTTTCTTTTCCATGTTTAACCAGAATATTTGCTGGGAGAGATGATGTCTTTGCATATCTGGTCTACCATATTTCCAGAAACATTATTGGATTTTATTCTTTATCACCCCTGTAATTGTATTTATTGAAGGGAAAATTTGTATCTTTAATCACAGTATAGGGATATGTTTGTGCATATATTTTTGAAATTTCTTTGTTCATTAGCAGGTAAATAGTTAAGCTATTATCTTTCCCATAGAAATGCTTTAAGGGTAGACAAATTAATCAGTGCTGTCTTAATTTTTAAAAGTAATGTAAATTAGTATAGGGGTTTGACTATAAACTTAAAACCAGAATTATTTATAAGTACTTTAAATGAAAGAAAATTAATATTCTGACCCTAATAGATATGCAGTTTATCTTGGTAAAATTGATTAGTAGGCATCTGAAGCAATATTTTATTTACAAACAAACTTTTTCATATTATGGATAATTTAATTAGAAATACTGATAGACAAATTGAGTTTTCCTTACATATATTAAAGACTTATAAAATATATTCATAAATACTTGGAAGTCTTTATCACATTTTGTAAAGTGTTAAGAAATCTAGATAATAGATTATGATAGAACATTTTATAATTTAACTTTAGTTAATATCTTGCTTAAGTATGGCAGTGATTTTCTTTGTACTGGACAAGATAAAACTATATTTAGCACAAAAACATCAATTTTATTATACATCTACTTTTTATAAGGCTGATTATCTCACAGATATGAATGAAAAAGCTTATGAACAAAATATTTGAGTTTTTCATAGTTATGAGTGAATATACATTAATTTTTTGAGCCTTGACAAATGAATTCAGATGTAATTTCAATTTATAATTTTGAAATATGTTTGGATACATATTGAAATAAAATTGCAGGCATCTAAATAAATTTTTATGTCTTTTCCCTACTTTTCATCTTGCTGGAGATATATGGAAACTAGTTAGTTAAAACTGTCAGTTGTGATGGTTGCTTATTTGAACTACCAGAGTTCTGTTTTGTCTGAGTGTTATGGGAAAGAATCTGAGCAGTAAACCAGATGCTTTCTATTTCAGCTGTTCGCATGCACCTAGATGTCAAGCCTTCTGGGTGATGTTGACAGCTAGAATGTTAGCTTGGAAGGAATTCCTTGATAATGCCTCTAGGACCAAATGCTATTGAAAAGAAGGGGATGCTTTAGAAAACAAATGTTCAACTACAGCAGGAAAGAAAAATTGAATGTGTCTGCGTCTGCATTTGTAACTAGAAGACATAGGCAGTTTTGGAATTGGAAAAGTCTTTCACCTTTCAGGGACCTGTGTTGCATGACATGAGATGTTGCCCAACAGAGAGTACAACCAGAGAGCCTCAGTAGGCACATTACCAAATTGGAACACACTGATTGCTTATGAGCAAGTTCCACACCTGCCAGATTGTTGGAGTTGAATGGAAATTTATTGTTTGCCCACTATGGTTCCCATCACCATTAGTAGAGGGGAATTGGCCCAAATAAACCATGCCTTTGAGCAGCCCTGCCAGGACCCATGTCTGTGACCATTAAATAGTGCATGAGCAGTCCTTCAGACAGAGGAACGCATGCACACAAACATACACACCTGAGCATCTTTTTCCCCTAACATATCAAGTGGGTTAAAGAAGAGCTATGAAAGAACAAGCAAGGAGTACCAGCCAACACCTGTAGTAATATTACCCATACTCTAAATCTAATCCTTCTAAACTGAGTAGAACTTGACCAGATGATTTTGAATTTCTGGCATAGATAGGACAAAGTATGAATGTAGCTGTTGCTCATCTTCCTCAAAATGATAAGCTTGAATGGAAACCTTGTGGGGAAAATTCAAATGGGCCACCAAATTCTGAGGTTGTCTCAGTGTCAACATTTCTTGCTCCAGTACCTCCACTATGTCATTTATTTCTAGATCTAAAATTTCAAATTTGTGATATTAAGTGGACAGGCAGGCTGTCAGATTCAGTATTACTGAGTTATATGATTATTTTCTAGAAACAGGTTATTCTTGCAGAAAGTTATGAATTCATAGCATGGAAGAGATTATTCATATCAGATTTTCAGACTCAAAGAATAGTAGGAGTAGAATTAACATCTGCTCCTTGCTTTGGTTGCTCAGTGAATGGGTTAAAGATATTTCAGACTGTTTTAGAGCTGAATAAAATGTAAGGAGCAATGTTGTAAAAACAAGCCTGGTTAAGCCACAGCCCTGTAAGGTTACTGCCCACCCATTCAACCAGGTCTGGGCACCAGAATCTTAACTACAAATATAATTTTGCATTTCATACACCCATAAACCTCTCATAAGATTCTCACTGTGTTTTTGATTAATATGTTATTTAAACATTTGTAAATATACAAATCTATACATATCACTATGTATTATAACCCCAAAACATTTCAATAAGTTAAGAACCATATGATTTTACTCATATATGTGATATAAAACTGAATGCAACAAATGAACAGACAAGAAAACCAAACAAAAACTTACAGACCACAGCATGGGAGTTACAAGAAAGCAGGATATTGGGGGAGTAGTAAAAGGTAAAAGGGGGCAAATATATGGTGAGGGAAGAAGATTTGACTTTAGGTGGTAGGCACACAATGTAATATACAGATCATGTATCATGGAACTGTACACTTGGAACCTATATAATTTCATTAACCAATGCCACCTCAATAAACTTAAGTAGAAAAGATATAATTAAAAACTCTTGCATAAATGTTAGATTCATAACTGTGTCACAAAATATAGGTTTACATTTTCATCATCAACCAAATGAGAATAAGAACTGCAGAAGTATTGGCCTATATAGACATAAAACACTTTCTTTAATTGTTACAATTTTCCTGCAAATAAACCAGAGACCCATGAATGACATTTCCTCCCAACTGATTTGCAGTGACCTAGTGCTTGACAGGCTTGACTATGGTACCTTTCTAAACAACTGTCTCATGGACCTATCTTTATACTCGTATATGTGCATATTAAATGAATTAAAATTCATATGTAAATATGTTAACAGTGTGATACTGAAATTATTTTACCAGCATATCCTAGGAATTGGTAAAACCCTATCTAAAAGGAACAAACACAAATATGTCTTGGTAGTGTTAGTTCAATACTCTTATCTTAATTCTCTGCTTTTATTAAATTAATTTTGAGAATTGTTTATTGATACTTTTCTACCTTTCATACTTATTCATGTATTTTTGTAATCCCTATTAAATCAGTTTCCTGAATCAGAGCCAAGAGATCTCCCAGATAGTTTATCTCCTTGTAGGATTTCAAATTTAAGAGATTTTGTCAATATTTAAAACTTTAGTTATTCCTATTCAGATTGCTTAGAGCCTAGATCCAAGCATCACTGGAAATTACATAGTTATATGATTCTGAAGAAGTGTGATTGCTTCTTTAGCATGCATTCTGTACATTATCTGGCTAGTGTCTGGGATTGCACTCTTTCCACCTGTCCAGTTGCAGTCAGCAAAGTTTTATCAATACCTTGAGTTTGGTGAGGATACTTCAAATTCAACATTTGACTCCATCTTTGAATGTAAAGCTTTTTTTTCTTATTACTAAACACTTCAAAACAAAAACATAAACAGGAAAATCATGACTCACTCCTGAAAACATTTTTTTTCATTTGTATTTCTTCAGTATATCACATTATAGCATCTGTTGAGTATTAGGTCAAATAGTTTTTTTTATTAATTCTGAGATTTTTATGATATTTTAATCTTTTAAATATTGTCTCCTCCACTATATTCTGAAGTATATTGAGTCTCATTGTAAAACGTAGTAGGTAACAAATGCTCTGCATGTGAACAATTTTGCAATTTCCAAATAAATTGCCTCAATTTATTCCCATCATTTTTTCAAGTGCCTCAGGCATCAATGAAAATAGGCTCATTAATTGCTAAGTAAGTAATTTTTCTGCAAATATAGTCTTGTTTCATTCATTTTTGCATTCACTATGCATGACCAGAGTCACCCACCAGGCCTAGTTATGAAGTGAAATACATATTTCCTTGAAAAATGGTATCAGGATCAAACTAAAATCCCACACAAGTCATAGCATCAGTTATAATCATTGCTGAAAAAACAAAATGCTGATGTGTTTATTTGGGTGGGAGAGCTTAGAGCCATTGTTACAGAAAGAGTATATGTAGCATTCTTAGAAAAACTTCTCTATTTCTTGACCAAGGTTAAATGTTTTCTTTTCCAAACAGTCTTTCCTCATTCTCTCAGTGAAAGGTGATCCCTGAGATTTGTCATAGCATCTTATCTGTTATTTTCCTTTTCTTGGATTTGTTTAAACACATGCTTTTTGCAACCCCAAGATTGTGAAGTGTTTTGTTTTGTTTTTTAATTGTGTTGACTTCATTTGATCTACCCTTACTGGCTCAGTATCTTGGACAGAGTAGATGTGCACTAAACACTTGAAAGCATAAATAATGTAACAGTTATAGAAAATGTATTCATTATAGGGATAGGGATAGGAATAAGACTGAAGACAAATGAGCTTTTTTGTGTTGATTTGTTTCTCCCCATGCTGTTTTTATGCAAAATACAAGTCTCTTCATTGATTATTTGGAGCTTCGTTCATCAAACAAGAGTGATGCATCAGACACAGAAGAATGTGTACTGCCCATTATAAGCTGCTTAAAATTCATGAGCACAAAATTATGAAACAGACCGGAATATAATATGTTGGCTTATTTTAGGGAAAACACGATTTCCAAATTTTTACGAAAATAAAGAAGTTTGGAAAACTATGGAGATTTGTAAAAGACTCAGCAGGCTAGTGGCTCTTAAATGTTGTTGTTTTGATTGCTTTTTTAAACATCATAGTTCTCATTGACATTTATGGAGAATTCTACATTTTCCTTGTGCTTCATAATAATGTGTGTGGTATGGTGGGTGTATTTTGGGTCTTGGGGTTTTGTGATGTGAAGAAATGAATTTAATTCAATGAACAATTATTGATTGCTTTTTCTATGAAAGACTCTTTAAAGTATGGTGGCTAGGGGAGAAATATAAACAAGAAAGTCATAATTTAGTGGAAAAAATGGATGAATCTACAGAGAACATGAGGAAAATCAGAAATTATTAAGTGCTATAGATATGTATCTACTTGAAGACAAAGAAATGGGTCAGGGAATTTGAGATACATTTAGATTTTATATGGTTCTGTTTAGATAAATCAGGAGTAGAAGAAGACAATAGAACTTTGAATTCCAATTTTATTTTTAAATCACAGGGCATAGGGTGGCAAAAGTCAACACAATGGCTGTTTGGTTGTTTTAGCCAATATCAGAATGCTAGTAGGTAACAATATCAGAATGCTTTTGGAATGATTTCTGTTTTCCTGGTACTGTGACAAGCTTGACTATTTTAATCCATAGTAATCCTTTTAGGTATCATTTCCATTTACTTACATGAGGGATTTGAGACTTAGAAAGGCAAAGAAATATGTTGGCCACTACAAAGACAGGAAGCAGCAGAGACAGAGGTCAAACAGCATTGGACTTTCAAATCTATGCTTCAAAGCAGTAGGGTTCAGTGCTTAATAATAATGATTGTCTCTATCAATTAATATTCAAAATGCTAATTGTCAATTATTTTTTATTTATGCTTATTGAAAAGTACTATTCAACTTAAACTCCATGAAAAAACTATTCTATGATCTGAGAATATGAAACAAATGGAATTTTCATGAGCTGCTGCTGGGAGGATAAATTGGTACAAGAATTTTGGAAACTTTTTGGTGTTACCTACCAAACTTGAAAAAAGAAATATCCAGAGAGGAGGGAAGATGGCTGTGTGGTAGAAGGGAATGGATTCCACTTCCCCCTACACATGGGAGAAAAACCTAGCTGATCTATGGAGGAACGGAGGAAACAACCAACAGTACCACAGCATATATGAAAACAGGAGAACAAAAATTGTGGTGGACATTGAAAAACCAGATGGTAAGGAGAGTACTTCAGGGCAATAAGGGCCCAGGGATCGGCAAGGGGACCAGGGTGGCTGCAGCCCCAGGCCTGGCACTTGCTGGGTCTGCCAAAGGGCTTTTGGGAGAGAGCCAGGTCAACCTCTCCCTCCCCAGCCTAACAAGGTTTAAGCAGTACTGGGAGAGACCTGGTTGGTTGCTTGAAGTCACAGAGAGGGGAATAAGGACTGAATGGGAAACACACAGGGGCTGTGAACACCCACCCATAGCCCTGGGAGGAGTATGTGCCCAAGCTCATTTGACCAGAGGCAGCCTGGCCGTGCGCCTCTGCCTGTGACTGGAGGAGGGGAGCTTTGTGGAAGATCCAGAGTCCTTGCTGTGAACCCGGGGTGAGAACATACCACAGGAAACCCGGAACCCACACCCATAAACTCGGAGAGTACACACGATCCATGGGAGAACCGGGGCCCATGCCCATGAACCTGGGGTGAGCATGCTCAACTCAAGAGACCCAGAGCCCACACCCATACACTTGGGGAGCATGCACAATGCAGGAAATCTGGAACCCACATCTGTAAACTCGGGGAGTGTGTGTGCACCCTCTCCATAGGAGACCCGAAGCTCACACCTGTAAACCCAGGATGAGCACATACAGTGAAGGAAACCTGGAGCCTACACCTGAGGCCCTGCAGACAGATGCTGGGCTACCTCTGGGGAGAGTAGTTGGAAGCTGACTGAGTGCTCAACAGGGAGAAAAGCGATACCAGTAACCCTTCAGCCTGCTGCAGCCAGCAAGATCAGAAAAACCAGTTTGGCCAGTTTGAAACCAGCAAGAGGTTTTTGTTTGTTTGTTTAATTTTTTAAAGTAATTTTTAATTATTTTTATTTCTTGATTCCTTTTGCTTTTCTTTCCTTCTTTCTTGTTTTATTCCTTCTTCCTTTCCTTCCAATTTTATCTCTTCTTCCTTCCTTCCTCTGCTTTTTTTCTTCTTTCTCTTTTTAAATACCCACAGGTGAGACAAAAAAAAAAACCCCAGAACTGTGAAAAGACCAGAGTTGGACCCAAAGAGGGGGCATCCCAACAGCTGTGACAGTGTGACAAATTTCACTTTGCTGTTACAGAGAACCTGCAAGTTATTGCATATCTGTATTATTATTTTCATTATTCTTACATCTTTTATTTGAATAGCATTTTTGTATTCCTCTTCTTTCTGTTTAGTCTTCTTTGCTTGGATGGTTATATTGTATTGTTTGACAGGTTTTCCCTTTTCTCTCATTCATAGTGTATTGCTCATTTACTGTCCTTCACTTCACTTGTATTCCATTAGCACACTACTCAAGGTCCTATACTCCCTATTCTTGTTATCTAGATCTTATAGATTCTATCATATGATTGTTGTTCTAATATTTTTATAAATAATAGCTGTTCCATACAATTGTAAATACTACACAACACCCCTCCCAGATCTTAGCCCACTTCATGATTTCCTGAAATCTATTACTATGGTGGTTAACTCTATTTTCTCACACACTACACCTATTTACTACCCTTTCCTTTCACCTTACCTCAGAATCTGAACTCCCACAACCTCACTGCTTTCTAGATCCAACTCACAATTCTTCCTCCCACAACAAGTGTCTTATTTTTCTTTCCATCCTTTCTAAAAAAAATGGCTAGCTGGGTGGTAGATCATGGTTAACACTATACATAGCCAAAGGATCTCATATCTCTTCTCCACTGGCTGCTACTATAAATATCATAGAATACTCTCTTGCTGTCTTAAACCATTGTGCCTTACCCCTCCAACTGGTCACAAAAAGGAATAGGTGTAAGCTGTGAACACCAAGATGCCTGAAGGAGACTGCACCACTGAATCTCACAGATATTCTCCCACAGAAGTTCACACCATAAACCCAGGGAGCCAGAACAGATCAATTTAAGAAGCTGAGGCTAACAAGAAGAGTCTGATAAACAATAGGAAGAAAAAGAAACAATCCCCAAATGAAAGGAAAGGAGGAAGCTTCAGAAAGAATGCTAAATGAAATAGAGGCAACTCAACTTTCAGATATTGATTTCAAAGCAATGGTTTTAAGGAAAGTCCATGAGCTCTCAATGAGCTACCAGAAACTACAGGGAAACTACAATGCAAACTATATCAACATGAAAAAGGAAATTGAAACTATCAACAGGGGCCAAGAGGAAATGAAGAATACAATTTCTGAACTGAAGAACAGAGTGGAAGGAATGAAAAGCAGAATCAATGAAGCAGAAGATCAGATCAGCGAGTTGGAGGAAAAGTAGGAAAAAAACACCCAGAAAGAGCAAGAAAAGAAAAAGAGGCTCAGAAAGAATGAAGAGGGATTAAGGGAGATGCAAGACAACATGAAACGTAATGATATCCATATAATAGGGATACGAGAAGGAGAAGAAGAAGAGCAAGGGATAGAAAACCTATTTGAAAAAGTAATGATGGAAAACTTCCCTAATTTGATGAGAGAAAAAGTCACACAAATCCAGGAAACTCAGAGAGTCCCAATCAAGAGGAACCCAAAGAGGCCCACTTCAAGATACATCATAATGAAAGTGATGAAATTCCAAGACAAAGACAGAATCTTAAAGGCAGTAAGGGAGAAACAGAAAGTAACATACAAGGAAATCCCAACAAGATTAACAGCTGACTTCTCAATGGAAATGCTCCAAGCCAGAAGGGAATACCAAGAAATATTCTAAGTAATGAGAACTAGAGACCTGCAACCAAGGCTACTTTACCCAGCAAGGCTCTCAATTAAGATAGAAGGCCAAAGAAGGGGCTTCCCAGACAAAAGAAATCTAAAAGAATGCACCTCCACCAAACCAGCTCTGCAAGACACACTAAAGGGACTACTTTAAGAAAAGGAAGGAAAAGAGAGAGAGAGAAACACAGGTATGAAAATGTCAATGAATGAGTACCTATCAATAATAACTTTAGACATAAATGGACTAAATGCTCCAATCAAAGATATAGAATAGCTGAATGAATAAGAAAGCATAACCCACACATATGCTGCCTACAAGAGACCCACCTCAGGACAAAAGACCTACACAGACTCAAAGTGAAGGGCTGGAAAAATTTTTCCAAGCAAATACAGAGGAAAAAAAAGCTGGGGCAGCAATACTCATATCAGACAAAATTGACTTAAAAAAAAAAAGGGCCATAAAGAGAGATCCAAAGGTCACTTCATAATACTCAAGGGAAGAATCCACCAAGAAGACATAAATGTTGTAAATATATATGCACCCAACATAGGAGCACCCAATTACATAAAGAAAATCTTAGAGGACTTCAGGAAAGATATTAACAGCAACACAATTATAGTAGGGGATTTTAAAACCCCAGTGTCAAAAATGTGCAGATCTCCCAAACAAAATATCAACAAAGATATTGTGGCATTGAACAATGCCCTACATGATGAGGACTTAACTGATTTTATATATATATATATATATATATATATATATATATATATATATAGAGAGAGAGAGAGAGAGAGAGAGAGAGAGAGAGAGCGCCCTTCATCCCATCCCGAAGAAGCAAAATACACATTCTTTTCAAATGCACATGGAACTTTTTCAAAGATAGACCACATGATAGGACACAAAACATTACTCAACAAATTCAAGAAAACTGAAATCATACCAAGCATGTTCTATGACCACAAGGGACTGAAACTAGAAACCAACCCCAAGGGGAAAAACCCAAAACACTCAAAATCATGGAGATTGAATAGCATGCTATTAAACAATGAATGAGTCAAGAATGAAATTAGGGAAGAAATCAATAAGTTTCTGGAAATAAATGAAAATGAACACACAACAACCCAAAACTTATGGGATACAGTGAAGGCAGTCCTCAGAGGGAAGTTCATAGACATACAGGCCTAACTAAAAAGGATAGAAACATCTCAAACAAACAACTTAACCCTACACTGACAACAGGAAGAACAATAGCAAAGATAGCCTAGAGCAAGTAGAAGAAAGGAAATAACCAAGATCAGAGCAGTATTAAATGACATAGAGACTAAAAGCAAAATTCTAAGGATCAATGAATCCAGGAGCTGGTTCTTGGAAAAGATAAACAAAATCGACAAGACTTTAAGCAGGCCCATTAAGAAAAAAAGAGAGAAGACCCAAATAAACACAATCAGAAATGAAAGGGGAGATTACACTGATACCACAGAAATACAAAAGATTTTAAGAAATTGCTATGAAGAACTGTATGCCAAGAAATTTGAAAACCTAGGTGAAATGGACAAATTTCTAGAAAAATATAATCTTCCAAACCTGAATGAAGAAGAAGCAGAAAGCCAGAACAGACCAATAACAGCAGATGAAATAGAAGCAGTAATAAAAAAACTCTCTACATATAAAAGCCCTGGACCAGATGGTTTCACAAGAGAATTCTTTAAAGCATTTAAGGAATACCTAACCTCTATCTTTCACAGACTATTCCAAAAAATCCAAAATGATGGAAGACTCCCAAACTCTTTTTATGAAGCCAGCATCATCCTAATCTCAAAAACAGATAAAGATACAACAAAGAGAAAACTTCAGGCCAATATCACTGATGAACATAGATGCTAAAATCCTCAACAAAATATTGGCAAACTGCATCCAACAATACATTAAAAAGATCATACACCATGACCAAGTGGGATTGATCCCACGGATGCAAGGATGGTTCAATATTCGTAAATCATTAAATGTAATACATCACATAAACAAAGGCAAAGACAAAAATCACATGATCATACTGATAGATGTGGAAAAACCATTTGATAAGGTACAGCACCCATGTATTATAAAACACTAACAAAAGTGGGAATAAAGGGAGGATTCCTCAACATAATAAAGGTCATATATGAGAGACCTACAGCCAACATCATACTCAATGGGCAAAAACTAAAATCTTTTCCACTAAGACCAGGAAAAAGACAAGGTTGTCCACTTTCATCATTCCTATTCAGTATAGTATTGGAAGTTTTAGCCACAGTGATCAGACAAGAAAAGGAATCAAAAGGCCTCCAAATCGGAAAGGAGGAAACAAAACTGTCATTGTTTGCACATGACATGATTGTGTACATAGAAAATGCTATAGACTCAGCCAAAAAAAAAAAAACTACTCAACTTTTCAGTCAATACCAGAATGGATAAGGAGATTTTGGTATATTCATGGAAGTTAAATAATATATGGCAATAAAATGAATGAACAGCATGCAACACCACATTGCAATATCCCATAATATTAAGCCAAAGGAAACAGATACAGCAAATAAACACATATTATATTATCTCATTTATATAAAATTTTAAAAATAATCAAAAATAATCTATGAGTTAGTCAAAATAACGGTTGTCTTGAAGGTTATTTTAGAGTGTTCATGGTGTACTGTTTCCTGACCTATGCGGTAGTTGTCCAGATGTATTCATTTTGTGATCATTATTGAATTGTGACCTATCAACTACACTTTTTATATGAGTACTTTTACTTTAATAAAAAAGTTAAATATAATAACCTTCATTTGTGGTGAAGGTGATATTCTGGTTAACTAAATAAGTAATTAACTAAAAATAGGCCCTGGCTGGTGTAGCTCAATGGATTGAGTGTGGGCCTGCAAACCAAAGGCTTGCTGGTTCGATCCCCAGTCAGGGCATATGCCTGGATTGTGGACCAGGTCCCCAGTAATGGGTTCCCCAGAAGCAACCACACATCGATGTTTCTTTCCGTCTCTTTCTCCTTCCCTTCCCCTCTCTCTAAAAAAATAAATAAACAAAATCTAAAAAAATAAGTGATTAACAAAAAATAAATAAAGTTCTAGTTATTAACTAAAGAACTAGTTAATAATGGTAACTGCCATAAGAAAAAAGAATTCTGTACAGCTCTTGTTACTAGGTTGGTAATTTTTTCCTGAATGGTCTGTTACTTGCCTTTACCTACAAAGTACAGAAATAATGTAGCATTATTTTAAACATTTGACATTTTTATTTTAAGTAAAACTGTAAGAGTAGAAGATACAGAAAGTATGGACCATTGAACCAAATATGTATCTCTAATATCCACTTGATTCTCTGCAATGCATTGTCTTTTTCTAGAGTAGGAGGGATATCAAATCACTCTGGTAATTTGGATTTTGTTTTGTTGAGGTTTTATATGGTGTCAAGTGAAAAATCAGAATACTGTTGAAGCTCCAAGTGTTTCATAATTTATGCCAAGATCAGACATTTTTGGGAACACTCTCCAAATCCTGAGTATAGTCTTTTATCTTTGTACTTGCTTTAGTTACTGGGACAATAAATATTCATATCTATGTGTATATGTATATGTATATGCATATGATTTGCAAATAAATAGTTGGTTATTGCAGAAACATATACACTCTCATTTTAAATGTCTTACATCCTGTTCCTAGCTCAGAAGGTACCCTCAGTGACTTTCAGTTGTCTGATTGACATGAAGCTGGCTTCAGTAACTTTGGTGCTTGGGTTCACTCAACCCCCAGTGTAGTCTCTTCTCATAATGCAAGCAAGGTTTCCCTCAGATAAGAGCTCTGTTCTCTTCATTTAGTTATCCGTGGAGAGTGTAATTTAAGAGTACAAATTCTAGAAGCAAACCAATCTAGGTTCAAGTTCAATATTTACCACTGATTATATGAGGGAGGACCCCCAAAACTGTAATTTATTTAAAAAATTGTGTATTTATTCTTACATGTTTAAATGTCACCTTCAAAGTACTCTCCATTTGATGCAGTACACCTATTCAGAAGTTTATTCCAGTCATCAAAACAGTTTTTGAACTCACCTGTTTTGATGCCTTTTAGTAATTCTGCCTTTTTTGTTTCAACTCTTCCACACCAGCCAAACCTCTCCCTTTCAGGTATATTTCCTGAATATTTTTCCTGTTTGTTTCAGCGAAACAAACAAAAAGTCACTTGAGGTGATATCAGGTGAATCGGGATGGTGGGGGGTGGAAGTCATGCCATTTTTGGTCAAAAGCTGCTGAACACTCACTGCAATGTGGGTAGGTGCACTGTAAAACACCCGTCATGAAATGGGAAAATGTGTTAAAAGAGTCTTCAAAGAAAATTCACTGAAGCTGAATGCAGCCTCTCACAACAACACCAGCTGGTACACTGATACAGATGAGTTCCTAGAACACTTACCTAGCTGGGAAAGCCTGAACTATAAGGGGTACACCTTCCAGAAGATATTTTTAGGGGGATCTCCCCTTGTGTGTTGACTTTCAAAAAAATTTTCTAAGGGAGGAATAATATACTTATTTGTATGGAGATTTGTTGAGATAATGCATATAAAAGTCTTAGCACAATGTCTGCCACAATATAAGCTGTCAGTAAATATTAGCTGTTATTTGTTAATAGCTTTTATTACTTGAATGTATGAAGCCTTCATGCATTTGTACATGTATTGCACAAGTACAATGTACTGTATTGTACATGTTTCATGTACACAATAACTCAGTTGACCCCAGTGCACAAATTAAGGGAAATAAAGCAAATCTAACAAAGTGCTTTATGTAAGATATTGCTAATTATTCATGTAAAGAAAACCAATAGGTAAATTTATTTATCTAGAAAATATAATGTTTGTAAAAGCTATAAAGAATAAATGTTTGCTTCGAAATATATTCTAGATAGTCAGATCTAGTATAAATAAATCCAATTTGCAAATCAATGACTTCTAGGTAGTTCTTATGCTATGAATGTGTGTGTTTTAAGTACTTTTAGGGTTTATTTTTTTTAAAAAATGTCACTCGTGTACTTGAAGGATTGTGACCAAAGATTGAAGGAGATACTTCACAGTTCTTCATTTTATGTCTAAGCTTTGCTGAGATTAGTGAGTTACAAATCATTATGCACCAGTTAGTAGGTACAGAATTTTTTTTTTCTTTTTTTTTTTAATGTCAGGAAATTTCAACTTCATTCCTCTGGCAAAAAGGAATTGCTTAGGTGAGCTTTCTTGAGATCAACATACTATAATTACACATCAGGAATCTGTATGTACACATTCAAAAGATACGTATTTTCAGCAACAAGTTTCTGTTTTCAGAGATTTAATTTTGAACCATAACCTTCAGTTTCTCAAAATACAGTTCCCCATTATGGGCCAGTGCATGACCATGTGGAAGTGTCGGGTATAACAAGGCATTCTTAACTATAGGATGATAAATAAAATACAATACATGCTTCCAGCTACTCTATTGTATACGTACTTTCTTTCCCAAATAGTTTAGCAAACATTTGCCTCTTACACACAAATTGCAAAAATGCCAAGTCTCTAAGGAGACAACTGGAATCCACAGCAACAGAATTCCTCCCCCACCCCTTTTTTTTTTTAAGGAGAAAAGTTTAAAAATAACCAACTTTTCTCAGCCATGTTATGGGTATCTTTTCCCTGGGAATCACTTTGTTTTTGTATTTTCTGCTTCTCTGTTAAAATGGAAAACTTGAATGCTTCATTGCCTAAGAAACTGAGTAAACTTGCTTTCTGAAATGTATCTTTTAATGTCTTTTATGATTTTGTTTTTCTTCCCTTATTTGCACTCTCAGCTGTGGATGAATCTCCATGCAATGCATCATTTCTTTAAGAGTTTGCACACCAGAAGAAATAAAAATGGAAAATGGTATCTATTAAGGGAAAACAGCTTTCTCAAGTCCCCAGCAGATGCTGTTGGTGAGCAGCCCTCTGTTTGCTCAGCACAGCAGAGCAGCTTAAACCTCCTTAGGCTTGCTGAAGAAAGCAACATGTTGCTGGTTGTTAAACAAATGAAGGCATTCTTAACTTGACTTCACCCTCTTATTATTTAAGAATATAGTGAAGACCTGGGGTTTGTAAATTTAAGTCACATAACCCTACACTTTTTCTAAAATGATTTCCGTCATAAGCCGCTGACTTCTGTAAGATTGGTTGCCTGTAATCCACTTGTTCTTGTGTCCTCCCACCCCATACCGGACATCATATTACACATAGTATCTGCATGTGCAAACATATTTTTTTGCTTTTATAAATTTAATCTAATTGATTAAAAGATGTGGTTTTCCATCCCTATTTCTCTTCATAGCTTTGGGGAGAGCACCAATGAATCTTTCTGTGTTGGAGGCAACCAGTTGTTTCTGCAAAAAAATCTTTGGCCTGTCTTCACTTGAGCAGCAGCATGATGATATCTGAACATCTCTTTGAGCAGACCTGTGATGAGAAGAATGAGTACTAAGTCTTGGACTTATACTAAACAGAGCATGACTCATACAAGCAGTATCAGTAAGGATGAGGCCCTAGGAGGGATAGTGGGGCAGTGTATCTGCTTTGTGATGCAAACTCTTTTCACATTGGCAGGGGAGGTGTGTGATAAAGTCGATATGTTGAGTAGTTGAGTACTAGCATGATGCTGCATATTCTGACTACTTTACTGCTATTTATGATTTTCCCTGTCACTGTCAATTGTGTACAGAAAACTTGAAACTTACATGCTTATGTGTAAGCTAAGTTTCCTCCATTGGACACCTCTCAGTGCTGTAGATGCTCCTGTAAAGCAAGCATGGATCTTCTGCCTCAAGTAGCTTTGGGGATGAAAGTTATACCCAAGAGGAGTCAGGAGGTTTCAAAAATCACCTTTTTGAACTTTAAAATAGTAATGTTTGATTACAATTAAGAAAATGAAAGGAAGCAGCAGCAGCAGCAGCATTTAAATCTTCCATCCCAGTCATTTACTGTGAAATCTAAAACCATTTCTTGAGCGAGTCCTAAAATGGACTTCACAGCTTTCCAGGTATCCAATAAATTTCTGCTAGTATTTCCCAGTCTCTCCAATAGCCAGGAAAACTAGTAATAAAGCATAACAAAAGGTTTTCATAAAAGATGCCAACATTCCCCCATATTGTTTAGACACATATTACACATTCTTTTCACATTCATTTGACTTAAATAACTCATATTTTTCTACAATTAAATTTAAACAACTTTACTATGAAATATAGCAAAATTAATCAAAACAAGTGTGTAGCTTCTTATTTGTCACAAAGCCCATCACCAACATTGTCATTAAAACACTGTCAAGGTGGCAGAAGGCCCCTTCACAAGTCCGCCCACACATGCGCTCACACCTTCCCTCACTAACATTATAATCCCTGCCATACTTCTGCTCATAACTTCATCACTTTGGCGTGTATTGCTAAACACTTGGATTAATTGTACCTATTTTAAAAATTTCCCTTATTTTTTGAAATGACTTTCAATGGAATCATACAACATATATTTTTATATCTAGCTTATTTTGCTGTATGTTATCTTTGGGAAATTGCCCATGTCCTGTTTGCTGCTTGTTTATTTTCATTGATGTATACTGTTCCTTTGTATGACTTCAGCACATTTTAAAAATTATTTATACTGTTGATTAACATTTGGAATGTTTTCTGTTTTGGATTTTGGATACTTATAAACAATGCAGCAATGGACATCATTGTGTATGCCCGATAGTGCATAATGCACAAATTTCTGATGGGAATATAACCAGGTGTTTAATTGCTGGATAATAAAGTCTACTTCCTTTTAAGTTTATTAGATGAGAACAAACTGTTTTCCAAAGAGATTGTATCAACTATTACTCTCATCATCAAGATATAGCTATATTTTTGTGAATTCATTTCTGGGGTGTCTGCTCTGTGTTTCTATTTGTCTTTTTTTTTTCCCAAATATAACATATCCTTAACTATTCTAGCTTTAAAGTAAGTTGCAACATCTGGTACAGTAAGTCCACCAAACTACTTCTTAAAGATTATGTTGCTTATTCTTGGCATTAGTATTTTCAAATACATTTTGGAATCTATTTGCCAACATATAAGCGCGCGCACACACACACACTCCCTCTTGAAATTTGGTTAGCATTGAATCTTTAAATTAGCAGGATAATTTCTTTACATTATTGAATTTGTATCAGTAAACATACTTCAGCATTCTTATATGGTCTTATTTCTCAATAATGGTTCATATGATTTATAATTATCTGCGTAGTTGCATCAGATATGTTTTGATAAAGTTAATTGAATTTTTATGCTATTATACCTGTCATATTTTTATGTTTTTTCCTGAATATTTGTTGGTGATATCTACAAATGCAATCAATTTTTATATATACTGACATTATATGAAGCAACTTTACTAAACTCAGTAATTTATGATAGTAATTTCATTGTACATTCTGTGTGCTTTTCTTTAAACACAATTAATTTACATGTAAACAATGAGAATTTTATTGTTTTCTTTCCAATTCAAACAAATAACTTTGATTTGTTTTTCTTTGTGAGGGTTTCAGCACTTAATCATTAAATGTAATGTTTATGTAGCTTTTTTTGTAAATCCTTTATCAAATTAAGAATAATTCTTCCCATTCTCAGTTTGCTAAGCATTGTTTTTCATACATTAAAACAAATTTAATTGTGGCAAAATATTCACAACATAAAAATGACTAACTTAACTATTTTAAATGTACAGTAAAAACATTCACATTGTTGCACAACCATCACCACCATCTATCTCCAGAACTCTTTTTATCTTTTAAAATTGAGATTCTCCACACATTAAATTGTGATTCCTCACACTTTTCTTACAATCTCTAGCAACCATCCTTGTACTTTCTGTCTCTCTGAATTTGAATGCTCTAGGTACCTCATAAAAGTAGAATCATACAGTATTTGTCATTCCACGTCCGGTTTACTTCACTTAACATAATGTCCTCAGTGTTTATCCATGTTTTAATATTATCAGAATCCCCTTATTTTTGAAGGCTGCATAATATTCCATTGTGGGTATATACTGCATTTTATTTATCCATTCAACCATCGATGAACACTTGGGTTGCTTCCACTTTCTGGCTCTTGTGAATAATGCTGCAATGAACAGATGTGGTTGTAAAAATATCTCTTTGTGTTTCTATTTTCAGATCTTTTAAAACATAATCTTTTACTTTTCAATTATAGGTGACATACAATGTTATATTAGTTTCAGGAGTACAACTCAGTAATTAGACATTATATAACTTAAGTAATTATCCTGATATACCTACTGCCCATCTGACACCAAGCATAGTTTTGAGTATATTTTTGAGTATATTCTCTCTGCTGTACTTTACATCCCGGGGATTATTTTGTAATTATCAATTTTTACTTTTTATTCCCTTCACCTTATTCACCCATTCTCCAAACCTCCCTCCCATCTGGCAAACTTTCAAAATGTTCTCTGTATTTATGAGTATGTTTCTGTGTTCCTTGTTCATTTATTTTTTTAGATTAAATTGTTGATAGACATGTATTTATTATCATTTTATTGTTTGTATATTTAATCTTTTTTTCTTATTCTCAAAGAAGACCCTTTACACTTTCATATAATACTGGTTAGGTAATGAACTCCTTTAGCTTTTTCTTGTCTTGGGAGTTCTTTATATGTCCTTTGATTCTAAATGATAGCTCTCCTGGGAGGAGTAATCTTTTTTTATTTTTTTTATTTAAAAAATTATTGTACATTTTCCATTATCTTTCAGTCTCTTTATAACTCCCTGCTCCCACAATCACCACACTGTTGTCCATGTCCATGAGTCTTTTTTTTTTTTTTTGCTCAATCCCTCCACTCACTAACCCACCCCCACTAGCTGTCATCCTGCTCTCTATGAATCTGTCTTTATTTTCCTTGTTAGTGTGGGTCCTTGCTTTTTATTATTTTGCATATTTTTGCCAATTATTTCTGACCCAAAAGGTTTCTGTTGAGAAAACAACTGAGTCTTATAGGAGCTACCTTCTAAATAACCAACTGCTTTTCTGTTAATGCTTTTAGAATTCTCTTCATCTTTAAACTTTTTCATTTTAATTTTGATGTATCTTGGTGTGGGCCTCTTTAGATTCATCTTGCTTGGGACTCTCTGCACTTTCTGGACTTGAAAGTCTATTTCCCTCACCAGGTTAGGAAAGTTTTCTATCACTGTTTTTCTCCTTCCTTCCTTCCTTCCTTCCTTCCTTCCTTCCTTCCTTCCTTCCTTCCTTCCTTCCCTCACTTCCTTCCTCTCTCCCTCCTTTCTCTCTCTCCTTTCCTTCCTCCCTCCCTTCCTTCCTCCCTCTCTTCCTTCCTTTCTTCCTTTCTTTCTTTTCTCTTATTATTTATGCTACTGCAGTTGTTCCCACCTAAACCCAGCCCCACCTTCTGCTCTCCCTAAGTCAATCTCCATATTGTTGTCCATGTACATAGGTTGTGCATAAATATTCTTTGATTGATCCCTTCATCATCTCTCATTCCCTCCTCCTGTCAGCTGTCAGGTTGTTTCATGTATCTAAGCTTCTGTTGCTATTTTGTTTGTTAGTTTATTGTGCTCCTTATATTCCACATATAAGTGAGATCACACAGTGTCGTCTTTCACTGACTGGCTTAATTCACTTAGCATAATATTCTCCAGGTCCATCAGCACTGTTGTAAAAATGTAAGAGTTCCTTTTACTGCTGCATAGTATTCTGTTATGTAAATGTGCCACAGCTTTTTTATACACTCATCTAATGAGGGACACTTAGGCTGTTTCCAAATCTTGGCTCTTGTAAATAGTGCTGCTATGCACTATTTATAGGGTGCATATATTTTTTTTGTATTGGTGTTTTGGCATCCTTAGGACATATTCCCAGAAGTGGAATCACAGGGTCAAAAGGAAGTTTCATTTTTAATTTTTTGAGGATAATCCATATTATTTTCCACAGTGGCTGATCCAGACTGCATTCCTACTCTACACATGTTTTCAATTTCTTGCTCTCTCATCTCCTTCTGGCACCCCATGATACAAACGTTGGTATGCTTGATGTTGTCCCAGAGGTTCCTTACTCTATCTTCACTTTTTTGTAATCATTTTTTCTTGTTCTGATTGGTTATTTTCTGCTTCCTTATCTTCCAAATCTCTGATCTGATACTCTGCTTTATCTACTCCACTGTTTATTCCCTGTAATTATTCTTCATTTCAGTTAATGTATTCTTCACTTCTGACTGGTTCTTTTTATGCTCTGTAGTTCTGTTTTTATGTTTCTTATTTCTTTATTTTCTCACTAAGTTCATCTATCTACTCCTTCCCTAAGTTTATTAAACATCCTTATAACCAGTGTCTTAAACACTGCATCTAGTAGATTGCTTGTCTTCATTTTGTTTAGTTCCTTTTCTGGAGTTTTGTTCTGTTCTTTCATTGGGGCATTTTTCTTTGTCTCCTCATTTTGGCAGCCTCCCTGTGTTTGTTTCTATGTATTAGGTAGAGCTGCTATGTCTCCTAGGATTGGTAAAGTTTCCTTATGTAGTTGGTGTTCTGTAGGATCCTGTAGCACAGCCTCCTCTTTCAGCCAAGCTGGACACTCCAGGTGTGCCTACCTCCCATGTGGGCTGAGTATATCCTCCTGTTGTAGGTGAGCTTTGATTGCTGTTGGCACATCAAGGGAAAAATTTTCCCTAGGCTGATGGGCTGCAAAGACTGACTGTAACCATGCTGGAGGATCATCTGTGCAAGGGCACACCCCACAAAATAGGACTTACTTTGTTGGGGCTCTAGTGCCTGCTGAGTCCACCCTTCGAGTCTGTCACTTTTGTAGGTAGTTAGGTGGCACTTCAATATGGTCTACAGCTGTCCATTGGGTGTGCTGGCTCTGGGGCCTCCTAGGAGGTGCAGGCCAACATCAGCCACTGTCTGTGTTCTACCCAGGGCCACCTGTCGTGAACTACAAAGCAATCTGTAGATGACTGTTACTTGTTCTGGGCTTGGAAGTTCCCAGGTGGCCCATTCTGTGAATCAAGACAGGCTGCCACTAGTGCTGGGTCTGAGGCCACTTAACGAGAGGTACAGGGTGTGCTGAGGCCAGATACTGCTTGTTTGAGATTTTAGGGAAGTCTGAAGCATGAGCCAAATCAGGCCCTTTCTCTGGAAAAGTCACTAGAAACAGCTTGGATTGGGCCAGCAGTTGGATAGGCAGAGACTCGGGGAATCACCAGGGTAGGTTGAATGATGTGGGCCAGGTTGATAAATTTCAGATACCGTGCCTGCCTGCCAGCTCTGTGGGGGGATGGACTCAGCAAAAGAACAATGGCCTCTGCCAACACCTCGGTCCCTCCAGTTGCCATAATGCTAGACACTTCAGTTTTTCCCTTTATATCCCAGGTTCTTTTTGAGCTCAGAGTGCGTGAGTCTGAATAAAGCTATTTGTGGGCTGTCTGAGAGGAACTGCCTGGGACTCCAGAGGCTCTCTGTTTCACTCAGCCACAATCCCCTTTGG
Source organism: Anoura caudifer (assembly GCA_004027475.1). NCBI lineage: Eukaryota > Metazoa > Chordata > Mammalia > Chiroptera > Phyllostomidae > Anoura > Anoura caudifer. The sequence goes on along the minus strand of PVKU01001482.1, from coordinate 80,196 downwards.
TTTTTACAACCAGAATTTATGGGGACTTCTCTTCCCTGCACTGGAACTCTGGCCTGGGGGTTCTCCTGTGAGGCTGGTAACCCTCACTTCTCAGAGGGACCTCCATGGCCAAGATAGCCCTCCTGATTTTTACTTGATGCACGAGAGTATGAGACCAACTTGTTCCACACTTCTGCCCCTCCTATCAGGTTTCACATGGCTTCTTTTCATCCTTAGTTGTAGGATTTATGTTTAGCTAGACTCAAGGCGATTCTGCATGATGTTTGTTCTGCAGTTTAGTTGTAATTTTGATGTGGTTGTGGGAGGATTTAAGTACCACATTTGCCTGCACTGCTACATTGACCAGAAGCCAGAGTAGGAATCACTATTTTCACTGCTTTTAGATATATATCCAGAAGTAGAATTGCTAGCTCATGTTAACTCTATATTCCTACCAACACTGTACAAGGGTTCCAATTTTTTCACATCTTTGACCCTGAGCATCTTTTTTAAAGAATCGATGTTCAATTGCCTTTAATGTCTTTTTTAGCATTTTTTTGTGGTGATTATATGCAACTTTTTTTCTTTGTTCTGTTTATGTGGTGAAGTACACTGCCTATTTATATACTATTGGCTTGAATTTCTAATGTTTGGTTTAATATTTTTGCATTTATGTTCATGATAGTGCTTTGTATATAAATTTTTTCTTTTGTGTTTTTATATCAACGTCGCAATGCTTTCATAAAATCATTTGGACACATTATCTTATTTTTTTATTCTCTGGGAGAGTTTGTGAAATACTGACATTATTTCTTCCATAAATATTTGGTGGAATGTTCTGGGAAGCCTCTAGGCTGAGAATATGTCTTGCTCTATGGGGTGATTCTTAATTTTGAATTAATATATTTTTAAAAATATGGACTGTTGAAGTTTTCTCTTTTATCTTCTATCTGTTTATTAAGTTTTGTTTTTCTCAGACTTTGTCCATTTCATCTAAATTTCCAAATTTCTAGTATAATTCTGTGGACTCTCTGATGTCTTCTCTCTATTTGGGGACCTGATATTTGTGCTTCATTTCCATTTTCTTTATCAGTTTCACCATGGTGTATCAATTTTGTTAGTTTTTTTATATAAAAAAGCAATGTTTGATGTTATTGACCCTTTTCTGTTAGATTTTTTTTATAGTTAGTAATTCTTGTTCTCTCCTTTGTGTATTTCTTCCATTTACTATATGTGGGTTTAATTTGCTTTTCCTTTTCTAATTTTTTGAGGTAGAGGTTTAGATAACTGATTTTAGTGTGCCTTTTTTCCAAAATATGCATTTAAAAATCTCATTTAAATCCCATAAGTTTTAATTTAAAATACTTTTTAATTATCTTTATTATTTGATCTTGAACCAATGTACCCTAGTGGGAATTTTTTTTTATGAAACCATTTTTAGCTTTATTATTTGATGGATAGATAGATATAGATAATGTAGGCACATATTTGGAGGAAAGAATCTCCTCTAATTCCAATAACATCAAGTGCATAAACAAATATACTCCAAAAGTGCAATTAATGAAATTTTTTTACTATTTTGGCAGTTTCTTTTAAAAAATATTTTATTTATTTTTAGACAGAGGGGAAAGGAGGGACAAAGAGAGGGAGAGAAATATCAATGTTTGATTGCCTCTTTCATGCCCCGGGGAACCTGGCCCACAACCCAGGCATGTGCCCTGACTGGGTATTGAACTGGCAACCCTTTGGTTCACAGGCCAGCGTTCAATCCACTGAGCCACACCAGTTGAGGCTTTAGTAGTTTCTTTTTATCCTTAAGGTTTACTTATTTACTTAATTAAATAATTTCTTAATCCATATGTCTCATTCTAGGGATATATTTTATAATTATTGATTTTTCTGATATAATATCTTTTACAACTTAGTTATTTCTAAAGCATGGAAAGAGAGAATGTAAAATTACTAGAATTACTTTGTTTTCTTTTACAGTCTCTGCATGTTCCCTACCACCTTTTTCAGTTTCTTCCTGTTTGTGCTCTACTGTTACCTACTTCATAAGTTTGTGTTCTAGAAAAAATACCTTAATGTAACTTTTTTGTTTTCTAAATTCATGGCCAAATTGAGTTTGTAGTTGTCAATTACATTTTACTTTTTTTTTATTTTTAATGGTTCATTTTTACTGTATTTTTTCTATTGCCATTTATCCCCCATACCTTCTTCCACCTCCATCCACCCCACCTCTCTATCCCCCACAAGCCCCACACTATTGTCCATGTCCATGAGTTCTTTCTCTTTTTTGCTCGATCCTTCCACCCCATTTTATTACTTTGTTTTGATGTATGTGACATCTATATCCAAAACCATTGAGATGTGGCTTACAAAGCAGTTAGGTACCTTACTGGAGACAGTGGATTTCTCTGTGCTCATGGTTTTTTTTCCCCTTGACTTCCTTTCTGCCTGCAGAAATCTTACTCATTGCCCACAACACTGATTATATACCACCTCAGTTCTGAGGTGCATCCTTCACCCTGTGTCTGTGCCCCTTGTTCACTTTCTGTACAGTATACATTGTTTTGTTTTGAATGTTCCCTCTAGAATAAAAGTTTCATAAGATGGACAGTAGTATTTTATGATCTATATTCTCCAGTGACTCATAATAATAAACCCTTTGTAACCACATAAAAATACCCAACTAAGGCCAAAGAACATAGAAGAGAGGAGGAAAATCTTGAAATTGGAAGTCCACATGGCTATGACAATGTAATTAATTTTAGTGTTTTAGACATGGCACTATCATATATAAAGTATGTTTATAAAATACCTGTCTGTATGTATATTCACATATGTATTAATGAAAGCTGCAAATGTATTTATTTTAGGTTTATAAAGCTCTTACATATTTATGTCTTCTGCGAATACCTCACTGTCTTAACATCTTAAGGTGCTTAAGGAGAAACAGATAAACAAACATGTCATTTCTGCACATCACCTATTTTAGATGGCAAAATACAGTACTTTGCTATATGCAAGACACTAATTAAATGCCCCTTTATTTATCTTTCAACATCTATCTATCAAGGTGCCACACCTATCTAATCTATTTCAAGAAATATTATTTTCTTCTTTTTAAATTTTCTCTGTACTGTAAGTGAAAATAATTTTGAACAGGTTATTAAAAATGTCAACAATTTACTAATTTGATAGAATACTGTTCCCTAGGTTATGCAACTATTAATTCTAATATCTATGACATCAACAATCATGTGTTTATATTTAAATAAATGTGCAATTTCTTCATTTAAGCCCATGGTGTACTGTAACAATATATGACTATAGTGTAAATTGGGATAAATTTTCATAGCAACCATCTTTGTCACAATGTGAAAAAATAAGGGGAGAGATTATGACCTAATGTGGTTGCTCCTAACTCTTACATATAAATCTTCTAATTGTCTCTTACATATGGGAGCACTTAGAAAAAAGGAATCCTGAAAATTAATTTCTTACAAAAAGTCTATATTTGAGGAATGTATTTTATGCAACTTAACATTGAGAACATCTTAAATCAATATAAAATGAAAATAATTGGCTGAATAATGAAAATAGATGGAAGCGTATGTACCATTTGATTATACTAATCATACATTAAAAGGAAGGCAGAAGACTGATACTAAAGGGAAAAAAATCCAGCTATTCATTTACCTTTGGATGCTTAGTGAAATCACATAAAAAATAGGAGCTTTTCAATGCTACTCTCTGCAAGCACGTAGCTGAACTATTAAAAACAATAAACAAAAACTATACAGCAAAGGATAATAACAGTGAGCTTCATCTCTGCTATTATTTATAAAGAAACATTTATAATGATAAACTCAAGCTTCCCAACAGTGGCAAGTGGCTGCACATTGTCATCTGCCCTCTTCGTAAATCTTTGCTTGCAAAATTATGACCTATAGGACCAGTAGCAGAATGAAAGGCCACTGCTCTGTTTATATGAGTCTTATAATCTGAAATTTTTACAGAATGAAACCTACAACAGGCTTAAGTTCATCCAGTGCCAGTCTTTTTCTGGTATTGCTTGACTCTCAAAAGTTCTGTGAAATAGCTTGTAACCTTTGGCATATGTTGACCTTGCACCAAGGTGTAATTTGAAGACCCTAAAGCAGAGCACTCAGGGAAGCTAGAGGCACCCAGAACTAACAATAAAATAGATTAGGTACCAGTTCCAATTTTTAAAGTCAGTCAAAGGATACAAACTTTCAGTTATAAGCTGAATAATGTCTGAGGATTTAATGTTCAACAATTGGCTATAGTTAATGCTATATTGTATATTTGAAATATGCCCTTTGCAACAGCATGGATGGAACTGGAGAGTGTTATGCTAAGTGAAATAAGCTAGGCGGTGAAACACAAATACCATATGATCTCACATATAAGTGGAACCTAATCAACAAAAATGAACAACAAAGCAAAATATAACCAGAGACATTGGAACAAATTGACAATAACCAGAGGGGAGTGGGGAGAGGGTTAATAAGGGAAAGGAGGGGAAAGTCCATCAAGGAACATGCATGAAAGACACATGGACTAAACCAAAGCAGGTAGGTTCAAGAGTGGGAGGGGGGATGGGTGAGGCAGGAGTCGTGGTGTGGTGAAAATGAAGACAACTGCACTTAAAAAATAATAAAAAAGAAAAAAATATGCTAAGAGAGTAGACCTTAAGAGTTCTTACCACACACCCACACACACACACAAAGATAACTATGTCAGGTAATGGATGTGTTAATTAGCTTGATTGTAGTAATCTTTTCACAATCCAAATTATCACATTGTATACCTTAAACAAATACAATTTTATTTGTCAATTATACCTTAATAAAGTTTCAAAAAAAAAAAAAAAACCAACAAACCAATAAAAAACCCTCCAAACCAAAAGTTCTTTCCTTTTTCACTTGATCTGGTAGATCCAAATATTCTCTTAGTTCCCCCCAGGGCCTTTGTCCCCATCTCAAGCCCAAATATCATTTACATAAATGTCCACATTTGAAAGTTGGGGAATGGCTTCCAATAGATTATGGGCTAGTAGTAGTGGGAAAAAGGAAGGTTGTATCAATCAAAGGTAAATATCTTATTTGTCATTTGAAAATGATTCACTGGGGCAAATCCCATAGCTCAGAAATTGCCCATCTTTCTTTTACTAAATAGTAATGGTTGAATCTTGTAAGGACATTCCCTTTTCCAGTGAAAAATTGTACTGCTTAAAGATGAAAGGAAGTGAGCAGTGACTGAACTAGGCAGGAGATGAAGTGACACCCTCTGAATGCAATAGGACTCCACGGGTATTGCCAAAGGACAGTCAGATGGAGCATTTTAACTACCCTTTAAAAAATGAATCTAACCTTTTATTCATTAAACAGAACCCTATAAAATGTCACTGAGCATCAACATTCAATTAATATTGTGGCTTATTCATCAAGTTAGGGTATCTAAAGTAGGGACCCCTGTGACTTCTGAATCATCATTGTTGAGACCTTTCTTCAGGTGGCTGTATGTGAATCTGCCTCACGGGCTGTATGTCGAGAACCTTTCTTGTAATCTCTACTTTATACATTTATGATATAGTCCCTGGGTGACACACAGGTAGTACCTCACTTTAGTTCATTGCACATCAAGATTCCAGTGAAGAGTCAAACTTTGGAAACCTAGAATTGACTACCCATCCTCCCTACATCTCTACTAAAAAAAAAAGTGCGGGTAAAGGGAGCCGTTCCTCCCTTCATACTGTGTGTATTGTTTCCACATAAACATTTGTTAGAAGGAGGGAAAATAGTTACACTCTTCTGATGTTCTGCATTCAACCCTTCCTTGGGGTGTACTTTTAATTCTGTAGCCAGGGTATTAGCAATATTAAACTGAAAATGTCACAGAATGTCAAATCTGAAAATGTCACTGGGAAAGGGAAAAAATTGTGACCCTGTACCATCCACAGATGAAATAAATATGTCTCCCTGGTACTGTACAATTTTTTTTTTAAATTTTTACTGGGTATAATTTTATACATTTTGCATCCTATTAATTTTCATGGCATTGATGGAGAAATATTAGAACAGTGAGAGTGCTGAAGACAAATTAACTAATCAGTTACATGTATGGGACGGTGGAGACTGAGTTTATTTCACCATTTCAAATTGCAATAAAACTGTAATTACTAACTCGTTGAATCTTCATGGAAATCTGCATTTATTACCACTTAATTTGAAGTCAGTGACTGCTGCACACTTAACTTTTGTCTAATATCTGCTACAAAGTAGAAATAGTAAAAAACAGTTTGGAATTAAAGCAGCTGACCCACTTAGTCCCCACAGAAATATTCTCATAATCATCTGAACTAAATTTTGCCCATGAAACCAGTGGGATTAGTTTGCATTAAAATAGTACATAAAATGGAAAATGAATATGTTTTTGTTCAAAAAGACATAGTTCTCTGTTTTATGTCTCTCCTCTCCATTTCTTTCTAACTCTCTGCCACTCCTCCTTTCCCTTTCTCTTCACTTTACAAATGCAGGTATGGCATATATAAAGTTGTTTTTTACAGTAAGAAGGGCAAAGGTGAAATATGAAGCCAAAAATTTAGGTTCAAATTCTGTCTAAGCCATTTACCAACTTTATGGTTTTGAGCAAGTTGTGTCATCTTTTTGAAACTCACTCTTCTTTGTAAAATGGGGATTATAATGCCAGCCTTCTAAATTTTAAGCACATTTAGTGAATCAATATACGCAAATATCCCTAGTGTAGCACGTAACATTTAAATGTTGGTTTCTCTTCCCTTAATTTTTAAAGAAAACCAGAAATTGTGGGTATTCTATACTGTGTCATGATTTATGGAGCAAAGTGAATTCCCCTGACAGTTTAGTATCTAGAAGGATCAAAACAGCATTTATTATACATAGGCCATTTGTTTTTGTTTTTGTATCTTTAATATAGTTGAAAAGCAATGTTCTGTATAAATCGGTATTTTATACTTGCCACTGTGAATTAATTAAGTCTTAAAGGCATCACTTAAATATTATTATTTCTATTTCTTAGTCAGTAACTGACACCTGGAAAGTGATAGATCACAGATGTTAAGGAGTCACATCAGGGCAGAAATCACCTGCATTTTATTTTGGGATCAGTGATTTTTTCAAAAGTCTGTTTCTGTCAACCACAGGCTTTAATGTATGTGCATAAAGAAGCAAAGAAAACAAATGTCTGTAGTGTATGCGCTATGTGATTGAGAGACAGAAGCAATAAAGCTCACTCTGATCTTAGCAAGAAAAAAGAACACAAAGAAGGGTTGGGGTAATTTAATATTTATTGTATTTTTTACATTACCTTTTAGTCCCCTCGTGCCCCCTTTCTCCAGCAATCACCTCACTGTTGTCCATGCCCATGAATCCTTTTTCCTTTTTGCTCAATCCCTCCACCCCCTAATCTCCCCACTACTAGCTGTCATCTGCTCTCCATCTATGAGTCTGTCCCCATTTTCCTTGTTAGTTCAGTGTGGAAGACTTGGAACTCTCACAGAAAAATAAGGGTGGGGTAGGAACTAGTTACAAACAAGACACAAACAGAATAAATGTTTTAAACAATTGTAAAGTAGTGGTGAGTGCTTAGCTAATGATTCTAAAATTCTACCCACAAGCAGCATTAGGTATATTTGTTAATCTCAACTCCACCTCTTAGAGTAACTTTCCATTTTTGAGATTTCTCAAGCATATCAGTACTAACACAGTTAACAGAGCACAGGTAAGAATGAAACTAAATTCTATGCATTTGCTTTCACTCACTTGGCGATCTTTTCATACCCCTAAAAAGTGGAGATACTGCCCCTGAATCAACTCAGACTGAGAAAACAAACTGGTTACTTCTTAAAATGATCTGGCTAATTCCATGTGTGCTCCATGGGTTTGGATTAATCAACATATATGCAAACCATGTTCTTGCTGGCCATACCTGTTGAGCAGATGCCATGTTGACTGCAAACTGCTGGGGCTGAATCGACTGAACAGTGCCTACAACATAGGAAGAGAAAAAATCAAGGCAGTCAGGGATGTAATGCTTTTTAAGATATTTTCTAGATAATTACTATGTGCAAAAATGCATAAAGAGGTAATAAGTTTGAGTTATTGTATGAATTAATACATGCAGAGCTTTTCTAAGCGCTCCTGCCCCATAGGCTCTTAATTAATGTTAGCTATTATTACTATCATTCCTATACTCTTTTGTACTAAAACTAGGATACAATTGCCAACTAAAGTGTGATGTTATATCTGTATGCCAAAAATAAGGGAAATGTGACTTCAGCTATTTTCAATAGCCAACAGGAAATCCCAAGCAAAGAAGCTCATGCTCTAACTTTAGTAACTTAGTATTGATTAGCCACAACTTACTAGTTGATATGTACAATCTATTATGTTGCTAAGAAAAAGATAAAAGTATTTAGTGGAAAAAACTTGGCTGTGATTTAGAAATTGATGCTGTTAATTCACCTGACTAAAATGCACATTTTCAGTATGAGTTCAATATAGAGAAGACAACAAAGATCATCTTTAGTCTTAATTCTGATAACCTCTTGAAGAATGTAAAACCTGTTGGTCCTAGAGATTGGAAGTATTCATAGAGGTATGTTCAGCAATGTTTACAAATTAATCTAGGCTGGTCCTGCCATTACCTATCAGACCATCTCTGGCTCTCGTTCAGCCTTCCCCCTGTGAATATTCTGAACTGTGTTATAAGATGCAAAGAAATAAGACAGTTAATCATGAGGGTTTTTTCTTTTTTTTTTTTTTTTTTAAGGTCACTTAGTGCATTGTGATCAGTGAGAGATAGCTTTGGTTTTTCCAGAAATACAAAACCATGCTGTCTGGCCTTTTTTTTTTTTTTTTTTTTTTTTTTTTTTTTTTTTTTTTTTTTTTTTTTTTTTTTTTTTTTTTTTTTTTTTTTTTTGGCAGACTTTGGTTTGTAGTGTTAGAATATTTACTCCTGTAGCTACAAATAGGAAAACACTGACAGCACTTGTTTTACTGTAAATGTATGTAAGAGCCTCAGGATATCAGATTATCTGCAATATTTATTTTCCTCTTTTTTTGACTTTAGCTTTTCTGTTCACTTGTGTACTGCTGAACTTCTACTTTTCTGCATTTTCTATAATCTCCTAAATGTCTCCTTCTTTGTCTCTTTTGCTTCCCTCTCCCTCCAACTCTGCTGTAGATTTCATCTGATTCAGTAGGCATTTCTTTTTTATCTGGATAATTTTCAACTTTATTTGACATATGCCCCTTGACCCAACTTTCAAATTGCCTCCCAGACATCTTTCCTTAAATGTAATATCAGCAAATTATATTCAACATACAAAATACCATTTCCTCCCTGCAGTACCAGCATTTTTTTTTTCTGACAATTCCACCCTAAGCAATGGGATTCCTATTTTCCTAGCTGCTACAAAAGAAGTTTGACTTGTGTGCAATAACTTTGAAGTAACCCTACATCAAATCAGATTCTTTGAGCTATTGGATTTCTCCCATATTCACACCTTTACGATTTCACTACCATCTCTCTAATTCAGGCCTATGATACTTACGCTTCACATTACTACAATGCTCTTCAAGCTGGTGTCCCATTTCTAACATCTTTCCATTCTTATTGCTGCAACATTAAACTAAGATATTGGTTACACTCCTTTTGCCCTATGCTCTAATTGAGCATTTGGAAAACTACCTAGGGCCAAATTTGTGCTTCCACGTGGTTCTATTAATAAAGTTTTATTCAAATGTAGCCAGTCCCTTTCATCTACATATTGCCTGTGGTTACCTTCACTCTAAAATTGCAGAGTTGAGTGGTAGTGACAGAGACTGTATGGCCCACAAAGCCACAAATATTTACTATTTGACACTTTCAGTAAAAGTTTGCTGACTCCACTAGATCAGAGCTTTTGAAAGACTAATAATTTTGTGTGCTTTGTGTTAGGTCTAAGATTCTGAATTTCTAACAAGTGCAGAAGATACAAATGCTTTGGACTACAGACCAAATTTTGGGACACAAAGCTCAAGAGCAAATTTACTAAATGCTAGCCTCTTAAAATATTGACAGAGAGAAAGCATTTGGTTTTGTGACCAAATCAGATTATCCACCTAGTAGTTTTGCAGTACATATTAATATATTAACTTTAAGAATCTTTGATACATGCAAACCAAAAAACTGCCAAGTCTGCCCTTCCCTTGGTTCATTTCTAATATCCCCTCTTTCATGAATATTTTCTTGGTTTCATGTGATGCACCTGTCCTGTGAATCCTCACAGTGCATTCTTTGCATCTCTTGATCCTGTCATCCACTCATGGCACAAATTTCAACAGTTTCCTACACTGCATTAAAGAAGCGTGGCAACACTTCAATGCTTCTCATATCTGTTTTGGATAAGCACTTGACATTACAGTTCCTACAATGCAAATATATCCCATGGATTTTAGTGTTTTAGTGTCTTTAGCAGTGACATCCCATAATCTTTTAGGGACAAGGTGATATGGAAAGTTACGTACTCCATCTATGGCCAGTGTGGACACTGGAAGCCTACATCCATGCATTTGAATCTCTACAGGCATAGTGAGATTTATTTCCTATTAATTTCACCATTTATTGGATTAATAATTAATCCATTAAAATTAATCCATTTTATTGGATTACTAATCAGATTGCTTATCTGTTTTTCTCACATATAACACACTTGAATGGCTACCCCATATGTACATCATCACTGAAAATATGGGATGTTGTCTCTAGTCAAAAGCATTTTCCTAATGTAGCATTACTTAGGTAATGTACCATCTTACCCTGTTAGTGAGTTCTGCTGATTCTATGGAAGAGACTAGGCAGTTAACCATTTTCATTTTGCTGCAAGATTTGGATACCACATATCATTCTTATGAATATAACCATTTATTTTTACAATAAAAACTTCAACAAATATTTTATGGTCTGAATTCAATAGTGTTAAACATTCAATTTCTGAAGTCCTGCCCTGCTATTTCTTAAACAAAATAATCAATAGGCCTGTGTCATAGAGTCCTCTTTTTAAAAAATATATAATTGCATTGATGACAGTCGCTAGTGTCTTCTTTTAAGACCTGAAATTCTGTGATAAATTCATTTGTGCCAGCAGTAGTCACATTACTTGAGTACCATCTTTCTTCAGTGTCTCTATAATTATGTTGCCATTCTTTTATACCACACCTTTCAAAAATATTGTATGAATTCAAAGGTAGAATTTTCATAGATTTTTAAAATTCTTACCTATTTTTTTCTTGTAGAAGAAACTGGAGAAAAGTTTTCTTTTTACCATATTTTTGAGGCACAGTTCTATTTTCCCTGCAAAGTTGATGTGCTTTCCCCATTTGTCTTCTTCCTCCCCCTCCTTTTAGTTCCTGTTTCTTGCTTTGTTTTGTTTTGGAAGCATTTTATAGGTTTACACATGAGCCTTAAGTAATTATCCCTCTACATCTTTCTCATGACCTTTATGAATACCTCTCTCATTGGTACTTCTTGATCTTTTATTTTGATAAATTATGTTATTTTGTCATCATGTTAGTCTTTTTTTTCTGTAACAGTAGTCAGCTTTGTATTAGTTATGGTCAGTAGTGTAGAAGTTTACAAAATAATACAAATTCAAATAACTACATTATTTACTGAGTGCTTACCATATTCCAAGCACTGTCTTTAGTGATTTTCATATGTCTATTTTACCCTCCCAAACAACCATTTTTTCTTTATGTTATAGATGGAAACTTAGACTTCAGAGAACTTAAACAGAGTGCTAAAGGACAGCCATAGTAAAGAGTAGTCCTAGTACCTAAGTGCCTTTTGCTAATGAAGTCTTCAAAGTCAATTAAAATTCATGCTTTTCGCATCAAAACAGGCTAAATCTCTGCTGGGATTGCAAGGAAAGGAAATAACAGACTTGATATTTTACGTTACAGAAAAAAGCTTGGACAGTCTCAGGGAAGATTCTTAGTCACAAAATGAGTGAATGCCACTGTTTTCTAGTTCATTGCCTGCACTGACCACTCCCATCTCTCCTTTGATGGCTGTCCTTCCTCCACATCTTCTAAAGACTGGCTTTTTGGGGCCTTAGTTTTGGTTCCTCTTTCCTCTCTGTTCTTGTTCACTAAGAGATTTAATACATTGGTGTGGCTTTAAATATTGTCCATACAGCAATGAAGCTCAATTATGTACATCTAACCCAGAGCTTTCCCAAGACTCAGACTTGCATATCTAGCTTTTAATTTGATGTCTTAATTAACCAGCACTTAAAATTTTATGAGTTCATAATAGAGTGATTTCTATCTCCCAAAACTATTGATCTCAGCCTTTTCCTTGTCAGTGGATATCACCACAATTTATACAATTAATGAAATGAAAATTTTAGGGCACATCCATGATTATTTCTTTTTCCTACCACCCCCAATATAACTTAACAGCAAATTTTATTGGAATCTATCTTCAGTATATGTCTTGAATCTGTCTACTTATATTGATCTCCAATTTTCTGTTTTGGTTTAAACAACCATCTGTTATCTAAACTAGTTTAGGTACCTTCTAAATGGTCTCAATGTTTCATCTAGTACACTGATTCTGTTCACTCTATTAGCAATTAAAGTGATTTTAACCCCAAAATTTAATCAGATTATAAATACCACTACCGTACAGCACACATATTATTTCATGGATTCCCTTTACTTTCAAAATGTAATCTAAATTATATAATATGTCCTCTATGGCTCCATATATTCTGTCATTTGCTTACCTCTCCAACCACATCTCATGACCACTTTCCTTCTCTCTTATTATGCTCCTACCATTATGGATTTCTTTTGTTCCTTGCCTTTTCCAGCCTGCAGGTCTTGATCAGGAATGGACTGCTCTGCTCATTCTTTTTTTTTTTTTAATTGTACTTTTTCCATTGCCATTTAACCCTGTTATACCCCTCTCTTCCCTGCCACCACCACACTGTTGTCTATGTCCATGAGTCCTTTTTCCTTTTTGCTCCATCACTCCACTCCCTAACCTCATCCCACCCAATAGCTGTAATCCTGCTCTCTATGAATCTGTATCTATTTTGCTTGATAGTTCAACTTGTTCAGTAGATTCCACATATAAGTGAAATCATATGACATTTGCCTTTCTTTGACTGGCTTATTTCACTTAGTATGATGTTCTCCAGGTCCATCCATGCTATTGCAAATGGTAAAATTTTCTTCTTTTTTATGGCCAAGTAGTATTCCATCATGCACTGAATTTTTTTTGGAACATAAGACACACCTAGGTTTCAGAGGAGAAAAATAGGAAAAACATTTGAAGCCAAAAATGTAAAATATTTAATAACATAAATAATATAGCTGCCACCCCCTCCCCACAGTGAGCCAGGTAAGCTACATTCAGACTATAAGACACATGCCCCTTTTCCTCCTAAATTTGGGGGAAGAGTGTATCTTATAGTCCAAAAAATATGGTAAATGTCCCACAGTTGTTTTCATCCTCTCATCTACTGATAGACACTTGGGCTGCTGCCATATCTTGGTGACTGGGAATAATGCTGTGGTGGATATGGGGGTGCTTATGTTCTTTCAAATTACTGTTTTGGGTTTCTTCAGATGTATTCTCAGAAGTGGGATTGCTAACTCAAAAGGCAGATCTGTTTTTAATTTTTTGAGGTATCTCCATCCTGCTTTCCACAGTGGCTTCTCCAGTCTACATTCCCACCAACAGTGCAAAAGGGTTTCCTTTCCTCCACATCCTTGCCAGCACTTGTTGTTTGCTGATTTATTAATGATAGCCATTCTGACAGATGTGAGGTGATATCTCAATGTGGTTTTAATTTTCATTGCTCTCATGGCTAGTGACATTGAGCATTTTTTTTTATGTGTCTATTGGCCTTCCATATCCCCTCTTTGGAAAAGTCTCTATTCAGGTCCTTTGCCTATTTTTAATTGGATTGTTTGTTTTTTTGGTGTTGAGATTTTTAAGTTCTTTATAAATATGAAATTTGTAGAGAAACACAAAAGGCCCCACATAGAAATGATGATCCTGAGAGAGAACAACAAAGTTGGAGGAATTATGTGACCTAATATCAAACTATGCTATAAGGTAATAGTAATCAAAACTGCATGGTAGTGGCATAAAAACAGACATTGATCAATAGAACAGAACAGAGAGTCCAGAAATAAACCCACCTGTTTATAGTCAATTAATATTCTACAGATGAAGCAAGCACATGCAATGGGCTAAAGATAGTTTATTCAATAAATGGTGGGAAAATTAGACATATATGTGCAGAAAAATGAAACTAAACTATCTTCTTATACCACACACCAGAATAAATCCAGAATGGATTAAAGACTTAAATATTAGACCCAAAACCATAACAATTCTATTACAAAACATAGGCAGTAAAATCTCAGACATTGATCATAGCAATGTTTTATCTGATATATCTCTCTAAGCAAGGGAAACAAAAAGAAAAATAAACAAATGGGACTATGTCAAACTAAAAAAGTTTTGCACAGCTAAGGAGAACATCAACAAAACAAAAAGACAACTCATGGAATGGTAGAACATATTTGTCAGTACATCTAATAAGGGGTTAATCTGTTCATTCTTAATGTATGTGGTAGATTGAGATCTCAGTTTAAAAATATTTTCTTAGGGAGAATTTTTTGATCATCTTTCATGATCCCTCAGTCTCTAGCCCCTTACTCATTAGTCTCTTGTCTCACCATCCTGGTATTTATGTTTCTACTTGTCATATTTTGCAATATTTTGTATATGTTTAATTGCTTGAGAATATTACACTTCCATGAAGGAAGGCATGTATTTCTCAGATTGTATCTCCAGTTAACAACAAAATGCTTAAAAATTACAGATATTCATTGCTTTTAAAAAAAATAAATGAATGAAAGAATGTTACCGAACCCAACTAGTAAGGGTGGTGGGTGGCGGGGGTCCTGCCGCTCACTGCATAGCAGCAAATCTCCAAAGACAGAGTCCGGTGGAAAAGAAAGGAATCTTTTATTTAGTGAAAGTTTCTGCCTAAAATATCTGGGGAACAAAAGTAAGGGGAGAGAAAAAGTCAGAGTATGACATCAAAAATCGTATCATTACCACTACTAACTACATAGATTCAAAACTGAAAATTACATAAGAACAAAAATCTGTTCCCAGTGCTATTATCACCAAGGTCTTTGGAAATAATGGAAAGCTTCTGCCTCAAAGCCCATTTCCTTTAAGGCAACCGAAGAAAAATCCTGTTATCCTCTGCCAGCTCAGTTCCAGGTTGCACCAGGAGCCTCTTTTCCCACCCCAAAGTATCATAAATGTAGGTGGCTTAGCTGTCTCAAGATGTTATCCAGTTTCAGCCATCTTTCAGAGTCTGCCCCACCCCCCTGCTCACAGGCCTAACCTGGCCACAGTTGGCAAGCTTCACGGTGACTATCGACATGCCCCCCACTCAGCAGAGGGGAGAGAACCCACTGAATTTTGCTTCCTGGGGAGCTCCATTTCAAAAGTACTCTCCCACAATCCCATGTGTGCCAAAAGCCAGTGGGAGTGTCCTGCCTTTCAAACAATGTGGGCTAGTGTCAGTCATATTTGCCTTTGCCCCTCTTCCAGCTGTCATGTTTAGGAAGGAGAAATAGTTTCCAGTCACACATGTGCAGCTTGGACCCCTCCCTCATTTCTGTGAGGGGGTGTTCCCCCATTACAAGAGGACTGATTTAATGTTTGCTGGGATGAGGTGAACAGTGAGATATCATTCTATGGAACGAGATAGTTCAGGTTCTCTTGATTAGCTGGTGCTTGAATTTGTATTCTGAGGGATTTCTAAAGTAAGACTACTTGACACTATGTGGCTACTTTAACATTGTTTTTATTTCTTAGCAAAAAAAATTGCTAATCCTTTATTGCCCAGTTTAATCCTTTATTCTGCTTTTAAAGTTTACTTTTCTCATTAATATTTTATTTTGGGAAGGCCTATTTCTCTTCACATTTAATACTGTTTGTTACCTTTTTATCAATAAAGGTTAGAGATTCTCTCAATTTTCCTCTTTCTCATTAACTGCCATATTATTTATAAAAATAAGTCATATAACTACTATTAGGAGGAGGAGTAGTACATACTACTGGTGAAATATTTTTCAGTAGTAGTACATACTACTGGTGAGATGGTGAAATATTTTTAGCTACTGGATACTAGCAATCTGCTAAGTATTTTACAAACATAATTATTTAATTCACACTATATCTGATTTACAGAAAAAGAAAGTAATGTTTCATTGCTTAGAAGGGAAAAACTGGAACTTGGGCCAAAGGAATAATATGGTATCATATACTATGCTTGAACTATGAATCACCTTGTACTTCTTTCTGTGCCTTCTCACCGGAGTGCCTCATACCCCACTATACAAATGGATAGGAATGACATCACAATGATGAATGGATGATGATGCCAAAATAAATTCCTGTTGCATGGTTAAGATTAAATACAGCTCTTGACTTTTTCTCAAACAGCATTTGATCCTACTGACTAGTATTTACTTTTTCTACCAATTGTACCTCCATGTTAGCATAAAGAAAACTTGAAACTAAATTCATTCTGAAGTCAAATATACAGGGTCAAATTGTGACATGTCAAGAACAGGTACTAAAGGCATTATAAGTGTTCCTTTAGCAGTCTCTTTCACAGCTTGATCGACCAGGTTGTTTTCTTTAGCCACTTCCTTTAGCCTCTTTCTGATGCCTGGGGCAGTGTATAACTGCCACACGTAAAGTTACCTGGAGAGCTTCTAATAGTTTTCTGTTAATAGTCCTCTTTCCTTCCACATGGAACCATGTGCACACAAAATTAGGAAAGTGAACCTTGAGTCAGCATACATATTCACTCTCTTTTCATGCAAGAATTCCAATGCTCTTGTCAATGCAATTGGTTCAGCTTTCTGAGCAGAGGTTCCCAGTGGTATGCTTTTGGCCTCTACTATTCCTTTAAGAGTCACAGCAGCATACCTAGACTTTCTGTTGTCTTTGTCCATATAACTGCTTCCATCTGCAAATAGAATCCAGTCCGCCTCCACAGAGGATGGTTCTGTAAACCAATTGCGCAAGAATAAACTTCATCAATTATTTCAGCACAGCCACATATCAGTGTGGCTGAGTCAGGCTCTGGGAGAAGGGAGGCAGCATTTAACTTACACTTTTGAGGGAGACCTTGAGATTGTCGAGAAGAATTGCTTGGTACATGCCCATCCTTCCAGCAGTGAACCACAAATTTCCTTTTTGCTCCAGCAAGCTCAACACTTGATGGGGTGCATAAATGATTATAGACTGTCCCAGAGAAGGCTTTTCAACTTCCTGTAAAAGCTCATAGGTGGCTGCCACAGCTCTCAAGCAGGCTGGCCACCCTTGGACAGTGTGATCTAGTTTCTCTGACAGGGACATTAAGACTCTTTCTGCCAGTTTTAAGCAGGAATCCAAGAAACCTTACTGCTTGTTGGTAAATCTGGGACTTCTGTGCTAATATTTTATAGCCATAGATGCTAAATGGCTCAAGGCAGCTATTATATTAGTTAAATGATACATCTACATATTATAACAGAGTTTTTCTTCCTAGTTTTAAATCTTCTTTTAAAGTCCTGACTCAGGGTCTTCCCCCAAACCATGGGGGAGTTCTTCAACCCTTCATGTTAGACTGTCAGGCAGTACTGAGTCTTGACCCAAGATTTCAGGTCCCACCATTCAAAAGCCAACAATGGTTGACAGTATTGACCACCCAGAATACAAAAACAAACAAACAAACAAACAAACAAACAAAACATCGTTTGAGTCCAATACTGAATACCACAGGTCAGCCCCAGGCATACTGTTATGTACAATGTCATTTATGTCCCTTGTATTGTACAGGGAGCATCAGGGACAAATGAGTCTATATTCCGGAAACTTCTGAATTATTGGGCATATTACTTCCAGGACTTCCTTTCACAAGGGATACTGCCTCTTATTGGGAGCCCCCACCCCTGGTTTGAAGTCAGCTTTAACAGGAGAGGCTCACTTAGTCTTCCCTGGCCTTCCAGCAACCTACAGAATGGGGGTTACCCGATTCTCAATTTCTACTGGCAAGTGTTGCTTCGTCCTTCCCAAGGTTTCATAAGAAACTACTGGGCATGCTCTGGAGGGACCTCTAGGTAGAACTGTTGTTTTTCTGGAGAGAGTGATCTGAGCACAGAGTTTTGACAATAAAGCCCTTCCCAGAAGAGAAAAATTGTATTTCCCATAGCACATCCTAATGGTTTAAGAAAATGGCTTTTAGCACATCCATAAGCTCCAGTTATAGGTCAGCTAGAGGTCTACTGACCACAGAGAGAGCTCTGTAATATCACACAAACCGGAAGGCACCTTTTTGCCAAACAGCTCTGTAATGTAATTCTACCAGACAGAGTTCTGTAAACCAGAAGGCACCATAATTAACCCAAGACTACATTGCTGAGCAAGAAAGCACAGTGATTCAATTGAAAGTACAGGCAACAGGGAGTGCCGAGAATCAGGGAAGGAACGTGCCCAAGTGAAATCACTTGGTGGCTAGGGAGTCACCAAATCTGTACCCTGGGACCCCCCCATCCAGGCAGCCAATGGGACTCTCCAACAAATTCCCATACTTACCGGAGACTTCTGAAGGTATCTAACCAGAGTTGACAGAATACGGAACTGGAAAAGTTGGCATTTTTGCTGCCTGTTACTACCAGGCCCAGTAAATAGAGGCCAGGATTGAATCTTTATGGGTGCTTTATTCAGATGCCAGTAATCTGAGAAGAAGGCAGGTTATATACCTTCAAAACCTGTCTTAACATCTCATTTCGAGCCAACATTTTTATAAGGAGAAGAAAGGGTATAAAAGAGGTTTAGAAAAAAAAGTTAATTGGATAAAGTTGCAGTCCAGTTTCAGATATTGTATTCTTCATTTCTGACTGGCTCTTTTTGATGGTTTCTATGTCCTTGTTTATGCTTACATTTTCTTTGTATAAGTTCTCACTGAGCTCATCCATTCTTCCCCTAATATTCTTGAGCACCCTTATAACCATTGATTTAAGTTCTGCATCTAGAAGATTGCTTGCCTCCATTTTATTTGGTACTTTTTCTGGGAATTTATCCTGTTCTTTCATTTGGGGCTTGTTTTCTTCTCTCCCCATTTTGGTGGTCTCTTTGCATTTGTTTCTCTGTGTTAGGTAGATCTTCTATCTATCACAATTTTGGCAAGGTGACCTTATGTAGTAGGTGCCCTATGAGGCTCAGTCTAGGTCATAGGTGGCAAACACAAGGCCCACGGGCTGAATCCAGCCCTCCACCTTATTTTATCCAGCCAAATGCCTTGTTTCTGCCTGGTGGCAGCGTCAAGCTCCTTGCCCTTAGTTAAGGAGTAGTTACATTTATGCAGTCCTAAAATTGCATTCAGCCCTTTGAAAGCAACCGTGAGGCTGTTGTGGCCCCCCGTGAAAATGAGTTTGACACCTCTGGTCTGGGTACTCCAGGAATGTCCCTTGTGTGGGTTAGGTGAGCTCTTCTGTTATAGTTGAATCTTGATTGCTGTTGGCCCATCCATGGGTGGAACTGACCTTCAGGTTGGCTGACTTTGAAGATTAATCTTCACCACAGTGTATGACTTTTTGTATGGGAACTGAACTCACAAAGCAGAATTTGACTCAGCAGGGTCTGGGGACTGCATAATGTCCACTTGGATATGCAGCTTATAGAGTCAATTGGGTAATGCTCTGATGTAATCTAAAGTCCACCATATATTGTGTTTGTCTGGGGTCTCTTGGAGGGACTCTGGTGTAGGTCAATGTCAGATGTTGTCTTGACCTGCCCTGGGTTACTTTTTGGGAGCTACAAAGCGACCCACAGTTTGTGGCAGCCTTTGTAGAGCCTGAGTCCATGTGAAACAGGCCAACCTGCATACTAGGGCCAGCTTCCACCAGTACCAAACAAAAGGCTCAAGGCACCCTGAGATCTGCCTTTGTTTCCAGCTGCCTTTTAAGCTCAGTCACTAAAAGAGCCTCTTGCAGCACACGAATTGCATGAGTAAGTTCTCACTAAGTCCCCAGGTAGGGGCAAGTGGTATTTATTAGTTTACAGATCCACACTTGGCACAAGTGTTGGACTTGAGGCCACTCAGCAAAATCTCAACGTACAGCAAATCCAACTGCCTCTCCTTGGGGCCTGAGGACTTTTATGGTGACACAGGGTCTCAGGAAGTTGTCAGGTTCAGGCCAGCAGAGTTTATCATGCTGAAACAAATTAAGATTTGGCTATGTGCAGGAACTGTGGTGCAAGTCAGGGATGTGAGGGGAAAATGACTCTCATCCTAGAGCCACACAGCTCAGTCTTTCCTTCTGCATCTTTGCCATGCCTGTCCAAGTCTGTCCAAACCTCTTTGAAAGCCCAGGCTGGATGCGACCAGCAGACTCCTCCATAGGGCTCAGGTTTGGCAGGGTGGGATGACAAGAACTTGGGAGGGTAGGTCTAGTGGACTGTTCATGGTGAAGCAGCACTGGTCAAGCATTCAAGTTAAAATGGGCCTCACCCTAGAGTCACACAACTCAGTCTTTCCCTGTGCATCTCTGACACCACCTGAGTCTGCCTGGACCTCCTTAGGAGCCCTGCAAGAAAGTTTGCACCAGGGGCTCATTATGGTTACACCAGCAGAAACTTCTGAAGGATTTGAGCCTGACAGGGCCAACTGGAGTCAGAAGGGTGGGACTAGTGCATACCCCTAGGCTGAATCCGTATAGAAGGATGAACTCAACCTAGGAATTATGGAGCCTGTGGGCAGTGCATGAGATGGACCCAGAACAGGCATCTTGGAAGCTATCTTTCCAGCTGTCTCCTTGTATGCCCCCAGTCAGCTCTGAGCCGCCATCCTTCCACCAGAACCTGGAATGATTGACTGTGAACAATATTTTGGGCACTGGCACTTTAAGAGGAGACCTGGTTTTCTACCACAATCCCAACTCTCCATTGGATAAAGTCCCCAGTGATTTTCATAGCCAGATGGTATGTGGGCACCTCTTCCTATCTCTGGTGCTCTGGGCTGGGGAGCCCAGCACGGAGTTGAGATTCCTCACTCATCAGAGGGAACCTTTCTAGATGATCTTTTCCAGTGGATTCTTTACACATGGGTTTGAGGCCAGCTCTTTTAGCATCTCTGTCCTTGCTACCAGACTAGATGTGGCTTCTTCTGTAATTTTTGGTTATGAGACTTTTGTTCCAATAGTCTTCAGTTGGTTATCCAGGTTGATTATTCTATAATTTAACTGTACTTTCATTTTGGTCCCAGGTGGAGGTGAGTGTAACTTCTTCCTACTCTGCTGCCGTCTTGGATCCCCCACCACCTGTGCATCTTCTGTGATGAGGAGCCTGTCCAGAGTTTATGCCCAGTTTTCAGATTGGTTGCTTTCTTACTGGTTAGGTTTAAGAAATTATTCTTGGATATTAGTTCTTTATCAGTTATGCGTTTTGAAAACACCTTCTTTAAGTGTGTGACTTATCTTAAAATCATTTAGAAAACTCACATTCAAATAATGCTGTCCTCTTCCCTCTCTCCTTCTCCCTCTTCATCAAGGGCTTCTATACCTTCTTCCAGGAGAGACTGTTGAGTCCTCACCTCCAGGACTTATGTTATCTGCTGAAAGGGGGCCCATTTCTGGGTGGATAAATATTACTGACTGTGGCCTCACCTGACAGCCTCAGACCAGGTGGACTTCATCTTAACTGACTTTGAAGGAGATGAGGGCTCTCTCCTTCATCCACACTTAGCAGAGCCCCTCTCACAGAAGCTGAATTTGCTGGGTATGTGGGCTGGGGGCTGGTACAGGGCCTGGACAAGGGGAACTGCTAGAATACCCTGAGGTGTGGTTTGGACACTGGCCTGTCCTGGAACCCCAATCCTAAGGTTTGACCTTTTTGCACCTTCCATGAGGCTTCTTGAAATGTCCCGTTTGCTCACACAAGCAGAAGTGGGCCCTGCTCTTGCAACTGAGAATTTACCTGAATAAAGCATGTTCACAATAACCCTGAGACTGGCTCAGCCTCCCTAGACCCGACTTTCTTAGTGACAGGAAGGGGCTCCACCCTTGGAAGCAGGCCAGCATGTCAAGATCTGTACCCTCCAGCATCCTGAAGGCAGGGCCAGGCTTATCTACTCAGTTACGAAGTTCAGAATCAGGCAAAGAACAAAGTCCTTCCAGATAGGAGAACCCTGACAGGGATGCTTGCCATTGCAGTATACTTTCCCTGTGTGTGCACATAAGGTTCACACGTGCACATGCAGACCTGTGATCTGCTGCCACTTATGTGTACCTGTGTGTAGTCATGTGTATGTGTGTGTACATTTCTGTGTATCAAGCAAGGAGGATTCCCAACTGTGTACCCTTCAGAAACCTCATTTCCCTAAGGGTAAACACTGCCAGTCAGGGTCCTTGGCATGTTCTGTGTCCCCACATCAGAATGTCCAAAGCTCTTGCTGTGAAACGTGGGGCATTTCTGACTTTTCACTCCCATGATCATGATGAAGGGAACATCTATGTCCCTAAATCTCTATTTATTTAGGTCGGGTCTCTAGAAATAGAGATTCTCTATGTAATACAAACATAATTTTGTGATGTTGGGTGTAGTCCCCTACATCTCAGGTCACCTTGTCTACTTTGCGCCTTGTTTGGGAAAGCAGGGGTGCAAATATGTGGGTCTGAGACCTCAAGGATGGAGAGAGGAGGGGATGGGAGTGGAGAGGATGAAGGCATTGGACCTGGAGTGACAGGCCCAGCTGGAAGGTTCCACTCATCTTTCTTCTGCCCCGCCCCATGTCCCAGTCCACCTACAGCCCCCACCATTATCCCTACCCCACACCATCCACACCCTGCTCCATAATACAACTAAATTAAGTATCCTGGCCCTGCCATCCAAGAGAGTGGAAGTGCAACAGGTGTTAGTCAGGCCATATCTATCCCAGCTTCAGGAATAAGAGAAAGGTTCCCAGGTCGGGGATTATCTATTCCCACCAAGAAATCCAGGGCAAGAGCTCTCCTACCCCTGGACTCAGAACCAGCCCTGTCCCCAAAATCCCTTCCCTACTCTGTGATGCTTCTTAAAGACTGAGGGTCTTCCAGCCTCTGCAAACCCCCCCTCTACAGCCCAAAAGTTCAAGGTAGAGAGAGAGCAAAAAAAGGATAGGCTAAGCCAGATCTTATACTTTGCTCATCTTGACAACACTTGAATGCTTTCATTTGTTTTTGTAGTAATGATTATGGAAACAAGGTGCATTGTGGAAATGGGAGTGAGGGTAAGTGTCCCTCACTGCAATAAACTTGCTACCATGGCCCTGTTCTTTCTGGAAGCCAAGGCAGGCACTCAGGAAAAGGAAACCCCTATCCCCTCTTCTTCCCCCAGAGCACAGACAGGGGCCATGAGCTCTCATGAGAAAAAACAAAACAAATCATGTATTTTGTGAAACAATTAAATTTGTGGTAGGAAGAAGCCATTAGGACATGGGGGATGTGAACCAAAGATTTCTTTAAAAAAGTTTTCCTACCAGGAAAGGCATGAAAGGTACATCCTGGTAGATCAGAGGAGAGACAATTTTGAGGACAGCACATTGGGTAATAATGCAGGTGGCCTGAACCTCTGCCACCCTTTGCCCATGTGGGAAGGGTCTGCTTGGAGACTCTGGTTCCCTGGGTAGGAAGGCCCACTTGCCATCCCTGGGCCTGGATCACCTGCTATTATTAGAGCAGTTGTGGCCCTTGGGGGTGGCTTGGTGGCTGTAGGCCACGACTTTTATCACTCTTTTTCTGCTGTAAACAGGGGAGAAGTTTGAAGTAACAGGAACACCCACCTACTGGGTCCTGGAATTAATTTTTGTGCTGATTGTACTCCTTGGTATAAAGTCCTTGGGGAAGTCCTAATTTCTCCACCAGGTTCTGTCCAACAGCTCTTGGGAGTGCCTTGAGCTTCAATAGGTGCATCATCCATAACTGATTAGCTTTTTACTGATTCCTGGCTCTAGGCAATGGCTGAGGCAAGTTGTCCTTTTTGAAGGGGTTTTCTGACCCTTTGCCCTTTTATTGAGGTTAAGGTACTGTGGAAAGTGCCTTATCATTTTTTTCAAAGGGGATTTCTGGGAAAACCTGTTCTTTCCTGGCAGGAGTTGGAGATATGTGCTCCCAAGGGTGTCTCCTTTTCCCCTGACCTGGCAGGGCTGCTCATTTCACTGACTTGTGAGGCCTTGAGTTCTGCCAATCCTTCTTTAAGCTCTTCTGGGTTGGGCCTTCCAATATTCTCCCTCCCATTAATGGGAACAAATATCTCGTGTTTGCTCTTAAATGGGCCCTTAAGTTTTGGTATCCAGAGCTCCTACTGCCCCTGGTTGCTCTGTCCGCTCAAGATGAGGTCATATGGCATTTGGGAAGCTGGTATGTCCCCACTGGTATTTTCCTTCTAGAAACTGGACTGTGACGTGTGAGCAGCAAGGAGCACATCATTGTGAGAGTCTTGGAGAAGCACATTGGTGGCATTGTCTTATAGGAGCATGTCAGTGGCTCAGGCTGGAAGAAGCATGTCTGTGTAACAATCATAAAGGGACAAGCCAGTGGCATGGCCTTGAAGCTCTTTCTGTGACTCTACATTTCCTTGGAGCTCAACCTTACCAGGAATCTTTGAAGGCATTGGTCTTCGGAATCTTGGTCCACTGACTGATAAGTGGTGAGGAGATTTCCCTGAGCCCTAGAGACCTAGACTCCTCATATACATATTATTGGTTTGGGAGACTGGCCAACACACTAGGTTCCACAGTGACTTCCCAAACAGGAGTCTCCTCAGCTTCCACTGCCTCCTTGGCTTTTCAGCCCTTTAACATTGGAACCCCAAATTCATTGCTAGTATTGCTGCAATATCATAGGGATCTTCAGAAGCCTGAGACCCTCTTTCCTCCCTTGGCTCATTCTTGGCTATTCCTGAACTTGGATTTGGCTCCAGGCTCCTTTCTCAACCCCCAGGACAGTCCCAATATGCTGGGTTTTCACATGAGGCTGTGTGAGGGGCTGAGAAGACTGCCTGCTCTCCTGCCTGATCAGTGTGCTGTAAGGGTCCATGGCTATAACCAGTGGTCATCCCTCCCAGGGCCTCGATTTCCTCAGACACAGGTGAGATGGCAGGGAGTGGTCCTGCTGGGGTGAAAAATGACTTTTGTTATCATTTTCTCTCCCCTAAAGAGCTGAGGCTGAGCTGGTTTCCCCAAGACCTTGGTGAACTTGGCTTTTGAGTGGACTGTGGATACATAGACAGTTAAGTGGGGAGGGAGGCTGTGGAAGGGGCAGTGCTGAGCTTCACATAGCTTGAGATTTGTGGGCTCAAATGCCTAGAGGGTCTGGCCCCACCCATGCCTCTCCTGAAACCTAATCATATGTGCTTCCAGTACCTGTCAAATGAGTAGAATAAGGAAGGAGAAGGTCAGGGAAGGTGTTTAGGTAATGTTCCCAACCCTTCAAGGATTCTTGATTCTTGGGACCCATGAGAGTGTAGCACTTAAGAAAAGCATGGTTGGCAGCAAGCCAGGAGCAACCCACACTCATGGATCAAACCTTAGCCGATCTGTTCTAACTTCCTGCCCAAATGGGGTCCTAAGAATTTTTGTAGATGTTTCTTTTCTGGGCCTCTGCGTAAGCAGGTTCCTGAGTCACTTTCTGAAGGCCTTAGGTACCTTTCCGACTTCTTAGAGTTCATTTTCAGAAATTTCACTGTGAAGCTGATTTAACATCTGGAGAGAACTTCTGGGATCCTCCTCATACATTGCAGTAGACCCCTGCTACTTTCCTTCCCTAGTTGGTCCTTGCTCTGGGGCCTTCTACGGTACCTGGACTCCATCTTCTGCGAGTCCTGGCTACTTTTACTTGTAAATGGAGAGAGCTGCCAGGGCCCTCACTTGTCTTATGTCTTATAGACTCTTGGGAACTGGCCCTGAGCTTCCATCAGTTCCAGAGACACCTACCTGAACTGTGAAACAGAGGCCACCCTGTTCATCTGTGATGAGCTTCTTTTGAAGATTCTGCTCCTGGAGATTAGGTCTCATAAAGTCCCTGTGAGGAATGGAAGCCAACCTGTGGCCATGGGAGGCCCTACTATGCTGGGGAAGGTTAAGAGTGGTTATCTAAAGATTTCCTGAGATCTTTTTGTCACAGAGCACAAAGCCCTCTCCCTGTTCTATTCCCAATGCTAAATGTCATTTGGGAAGAATCATTGTACCTTACTTTAAATTGTAGGGTGAGATACCTCAGAGGTACTCATCTGGGACAGAAAATAATGTGATCAGATTGAGAGGGAGCACATGAGTCTGGATCTGAGCCAGAGATGGGGGCTGGGGCAGGGGCAAGTTTCCAGTCAAAGTTTGAGATTAGACCCCAGAGGGAGGCAATGTTGGGGCCTGGGAAAGCCCTGAAGGTGTTCTAGGCTGAATGGTGTTGGGAAGGGGTTACAGACTCCATTGAATAAAACAGAATGAAGTAGGAGGGGCTCCTAAGAACCCTGGCAGTGGCCACCAGGAACTCTCTGTGCTGGAAGGGGAGACCTCAGGAAAGCTGGCTGCACTTCTGCTGTTGATAGTCCCCCAAGAACTGGAGATGTGAGAACTGCTGAGGACTGGACACCTGCTCTGGTTTGTCCTTCATGCTCCAGAAGGTTTTGGGGGTTGCAGGGTTCTGCTCAGCACCAAGAGATTTCCACATATTCTCCAAAGAGTTCAGAAGAAGTCTAAGATCTTTTGTTCTAAAAATGAGCCATCCTTTTCTTTCTGTTCCCAAATCTTCAGTTCTGCTTTCTTGGCGATCAGTATCTCTAGTGGCTTCTGGATATCAGGGTTGACAAATGAGGGGCTACCAGTCTTTACCTGCCTGTCCATGGGGTCCTCCCATAATGAAGCCTCAGGTTAGTGGTAGGACAGATGTTCTTTCTGGAACTCATGCTATGATGAGGTAGGGAAGAACAAGGCCTTCATAGTACCCACTGCCAGGACAGGAACTTAATGGGATAGTCTGAACAGCCAAAGGCTGAGGTAACAGGGATGAGAGATGCCCAATGGTAGTTAGCTGGAGATTAGCACTTTATAATGATAATTGGTGGAATTCTCTTCCAGACAGATTGGTCATAATGCTCTGCTGACAGGATGAAAGCCAGAGGAAGAGGACATGGGGTCAGGCAAGCCAGAGAGAGATGTGGACATGACAAGAGCAGCATTTTTTGCAAGCATCTTGCCCAGCCGGGGGGCTCCCATGGGTGCTTCTTTGCACACTTCGCCAGGAGGGTCTCAATGTAAACACTGATGAAGGGTTCCCTTGTCTAGGAGGCTCCCCAGGTGGCTGTAGGAGATGAAAGCAGAGGCTGCAGATAATAGCAAACAGGTGGGTTAGGCAGGGGCTCACGTCTTGGGCCAGAGATCTTCATGGTCCCCAAGCTAACTTCCTGGTGCTAAAGCTGTCCCTCACCCCAGGACTGTAGCCACACATTGTCCCCATGGCCCTTCTCCCTGGTCAGTCCAAGGTGATATGTAGCCTTGAGGTCCTATCATATGTTCTGGAAAGAGGAAATTGCAGGAGAGAAGGGGAAGAAAATTCTTTACTTTGCAGAAGAGAAATCAGGCCACTTTTAGATCTTGAAGAAAATCTCAGCAGGCTGGAAATCAGGAGACACGGTCACATGGTGAAGCAGTGCCTGGGGGTCCCACAGGAGGCTCACTGCAATGACCCTTTAGGGGAGATGCCTGGGAAAGTTGACTCCAGAGCCTAAGCATCAGGGTCAAGGCCACATGATCCCTAAGAGTGATGGCAAGACTTGTGACAGGCAGCACTTTGTTATTTACAAAATGCTTCCACATTTATTGCTACCTGCAGCCCTCACAACTCCACTGTGGGGAAGAAAGAGCAGGGGGCTCCTCACAAAGGTATCTGAGCAAAAGTAAACAATGTGCCCACAGTCAGACATGTAGGCCCCACCTCCCAGTCAGGCACTGTCGGTGGAGGACAGTCCAAATGTCCCTGATGGTACCCCCTTGCTAAGGAAACACCCATTTCCAAGCCCTCAAGGCTTCATTCCAAGCACAATCTAAGAAGCACCCATATTCTGATCTCTTTCCCAGGAACCTCCCAATGGCTGTTTTCTGATGGACAGGCTGTGGAGCTGGCATCCCCTGGGCCCTGGCCATGGGCCCTCATGGACAGGACAGATGGAGGCACTCTGTTGTACTTGAGGCCCAGGGGCAGAAGCTCACATTTCAAATCTCTGCTTTTCTCCTGTTCCTCCATCTTGGCTCCACTTGTTGCTGAGAGACAAGAAAAAATGAGGGGATGACTCCCCATTCTCATTCTTTCTAGACAAGCTGTAGATGCTCAGTGTTCGTGAACAGTATGACTTTCTACATTTAACTAATGGGGCTCTGTGATTTTTCCCTTTTATTTTGGAAGTGGATAAAAATTATTTATGGTTTTACTTTTTTGAAAAACATAAAGATTTTCTATATAAAACTGACCATAACTTTTTTCTATCACTTTTCTTCTGCACAAGAAATGTAGACATTCTCAGACCTACAGGCCCGCCTGAGCTTCCTCAGGTAGGACTCTGCTTTCCTGAGGTCACAGCCCCACCCCAGCCTTTGCTCAGAGGCTCTCAGGGTCTCTGAACTGCCCTGGGATCAGGCCCAGCAAAGGAGAGGCTCACTTGGGTTGGGTGGCTCAACTGGTTGTAGCAAACTGTGGAGGATTCTGTTACCAGTCAGGACACATACCTAGGTTGTGGTTCATTCTCTGTTTGGGGCCTGTATGGGTGTCAATTAATTGATGTTTCTCACATCTACATTTCTCTCTCTTTTTCTTCCTCATTCCCTCCCTCTTCTCTCTCCAAGAAACATATTCTCAGGTGATGATTAAAATTGTTTTTAAATAAAAAGAGAGGCCTGCCCAAGGTACCTGCCATAGGAAGGCAGCTGGGTATGAACCAGGCCTTGGGTATGCCCCCTGCAGTGATCGAACTCTTATTATCTAGTCCTTGGCCCCTGGCCACTGCATTTGGGGCTGTGCCCTAGAGTCTCCCACCACACTGAACTCCTGGTCCGAGATCTTTGGATAGAAATCCTTGTGTTTGATTTAACACATGCCCAGCTTGGCATGGTCCTGGATGGATGATATTCTATTATTTCCTGAGAATAATCATTCTATTCTTTCCCATCTCAGGAGTCCATCTAGGTGAGTCAGAAAAGTAGAAATAAAAATAGAAAAAAGATCTGTTATGGGTCTGGGCCAAGGGTTCTTTACCTTCCTGATGTTTCTATGATCCCTAGGTGGTAGTAGGGATGGATTACACTCCAAGGTGGAGTAATAGGAGGAAGAGCAACAGTCCACTAGAGATAGCAAAGATAGTATCAATCACCATCTTTCAAAGAAAAGGCAAAATTCTCCATAAACTGAATCCCACTGCTTCCCTTAGGCAACTGAGCACTGGGAGCAGCTTGCAGATTACAGGCCCAGGCGCATAACACAGAGCTGTGGTCCGGTCACAAAGGGCTCCAGAATGTGGGGGAGAGGGCAGAAGGGGGTAGGCTGGACCACAGCCCCTCCCCCTCCCAGCCTAGCAGACTCCATTTCTTCATTCTCCTGAAGCTTCTAGACCTTCATTAATTTTCTATTTATTCCACTTGAAAGCCTGGTATTACATGGTTCCTGTATGTCTTTGGAATGTTGGAAAGAATCCAACAATTTTCAGCTGGGTAACTTTTGAAAGTCTGAAGTTCTCTCAGGAATTTTGGCTATTTCACAGGGATTGACACTCTTAGAATCTCCTATGTGCTCAACTGCATTTTTTCACCTCATGCATTACTTTTATTTATTTTTTGTGAGAACACTTAAGTTCTATTCTCAGCAAATCTCAGATATAATACAGGGTTATCAACTAAAAATCACCATGTTATACATTAGGTCCTCAGGTCTTCATCTTGTAACCGAACGTCTCTACCCTGTTACCAGCCTCTCTCCACCATTTCCACCAACTTTAGTCCCTGGGTGTCACTTTTTCACCTGCTTTTTTTTTTTTAAATTCACCCTATAAGTGACAATATGCAGTATTTGCCTTTCTCTGTCTGGTTTATTTCACTTAGCATAATACCCTTCGGTTTTAGTCACATCATTGTAGATGTCAACTTATTTTCACACATAACTTTTTTACCTTCATCGATGCATAGGTAAAACTTTATTTTGTACTTGGCGTTTGACTAATTTGTTATTGTTTTGATTAATCAATACCATCTTCACTCAGAACAACTGACATAAATTAAATTAGTGGCTTATTAGAAATTCACAAAGTGAAATAAGTACAGTAAAAGAAAACCTCCAAATGGTAAGTTTTATGTGAGTAGTATTACACTTCTGAAGTTAGAACAGCTTCACAGAGACTTCTGGGAGATGTGCACACACAAACGCATGTTCACACATAGACATATGTATGCATGCATGCACACACATTCTGACAGACCAATTCGGTATTTTCAAATTCAAGAATTATGCATTTCCTCACTTTTTTCAAATATTTTATGTTTTATCTTGGCCCTGTTCTTGCTCTGCCCTAAACAGACAGTCTATTCTCTAGAGGTTAGAAACATGTGTGGTACTGCCAGAAGCCAAGACTGGGTTGGTGGAGCTAAAGTTTGGATCTTTGGAGTGGACATTGGGACTGGGGGACTAAGGCTTGGGTTCGAGTCTATTCTTTAACAGTTTTCTTCTAATATTCCTAGTGTGTTCTGTGCCTATTTGCTTCTTCAGAGAGTGCCCTGCCTTCCCTCTCCTGCCCTTTGTTGACCCCTGAAACTATAACAGTTATTGAAGTAAACATAATATAGTTATTGGGTGGTAATTATAGAACAGGCTGTACGAAGAGACTCATGATTCATCTATTAAAAGTTTCCTTACAAGTATTTTATAGACATCAGCAGTTGCAGCTCCTGATTAATCAAGAAATGATCCTGACCACAAGGAAAGACCCTGGCCACAAGAACCGGGAAAGCATCAGTGGCTCATATCAGAACCAGTAGAAATACAGCCTGCAGGTCCTGTTCCTGGATATTAGCAGTGAAACTGCAGATGGAGAATGAATCTACATGATGACACACTCAGGAGACATTGAAACTACCAAAGAGCAGAACTCAGAAACCGCAGGGTGCCAGAAATTCCCTGCTTCTCCTCTTCCCATGGTCCCCCTATGTCAACTGGACAGGAGAGCTGAGATGATGAGGTGGGCTTTGAGACAAGAATCTCCCATCGTCCAGGCTCGTGGCCCCTGGATAAAACCACTTTGCTTTACTTACATCAGCACCTGCCTCTTGAGTACTGGTTTTCCATGAGTGGGCAGCTGGGCCTGCATTCGGTTATAGTACCTCAAATCTTGCCTGCACATTACAGAGAACTTTGAGTCCTATAGAAAATTCCCTTATGGCATCACCGAATATCCCTCCTGTCAGCAAGAACTGGGGATTTACTTAGGAATTGCATTTCTTAATCACTACGTAATTATTTTTTCTTAATACTTGAAATGTAGGTTTGAAAATATATATATTCTCTCTTGGTCATAGAGCTTCATAGAATTTTAAGGGGACTGAGAGTATTTGTGTTCATTTGGTGGGCTGTTGTGAACGTACAGTTCAAGAGCACATCTTCAGCATCAACTGCTGTTTTTCTCTGTCTACAGCCTCTTTGCTCTTTATAATATTGTGAATGGGGTATGAGAGTCCCCAGTATGGACAACTGGGGTCTGGGTAGCATGGAGGGTTCCAATCTAGACAAGTAGTGTCAATGGGGAACATAGCAGGCCCTGATTTCTGCTCCATTTTCACAGTGCCTTATGACTGGAATATGGATCTCATCTTAACTTAGAAAATCAGCCTCAGGTATGGAAAGGTCTCAACATGAATACAACCTTCACATTCTGGCCTGCTTCTTCTCCCTTCAAGTGAGGAGTCCCACCCTCTCAGTCAGGAAAGCAAACTAGAAAAACTCAGCCAGTCACATGGACCATCCTGGTGATTGTCATCTATCCAGGTGAAGTTCTCATTTGAAAAAGAAAGACCCACATGAGCTTCTGTGAGCAGAAGGGACATTACAAAGGGTCTTACAGAAGGTGCCAGAAAGTCAGAGTATCAGGTTGGAAGCTTTGGGGCAGGCCAGGGACCCTAAACCATATCCCAGTGTCCTCCATGAGTGATCCATCCTCTAGACCTGTGCCAGCTGCCAGCCCACACACCCAGCACATTCAGCTTCTGTGAGGCCACTCTGCTCAGTGGGAATGAGGGGGAAAGAGAGAGAGAGCCCTCATCTCCTTGAAAGTCAGATCAAGTGGAGTCCACTTGGTCTGAGGCTGGCAGGTGAAATCAGAATCCATAACAAAATCTCTTTTCTTCCTAGAAAGGGGACCCTGTCAAGGTGGGGATCCACTAGGCTCTCTTAAGAGGAAAAGAAAAAATCCCCTCATGGTAGGTGGAGCAGGAGAGAGAGTAGAGGGCAACATTTTTGTACATATCTGTCTTCTAACTGATTTTAAGATAAACCACAGATTTGAAGGAAGTGATTTCAAAACAGATCTGATAAAAATCTGGTATCCAATGTATATAACCTCTTCAGTCTCAACATGAAGAAAACAACCCGATTTTTAAAAATGGGCATAAGCTCTAGACAGAAACTGCACCACAGAAGATACCCAGTTGGTGGTGGATGCAAGATGGAGACAAAGCAGGTAGAAGTACCAAAATGAAATTACAATTAAGTTATAGAACAATAAACCTGAATAACCAACTAAAAACTGGGTGAACAAAAAAGTCTTATAACCAAGAATTACAGAAGCCACATTCAATCTGGTAGGAAGAAGAGAGACGCTAAAAGTACTGGCCCCACACCTATGTGTGGCAGTAGAGAAACTGCAGCGATAGCCCAGCTGCAGAAGTACCCCCTGAAGACCTTACCCTGGACTCCCCAGCCCAGAGCACCTGAGCTGGGAAGAGGTACCCACATAACATCTGGCAATGAAAATCATTGGGAATTGTCTTTGATGGAGAGGCAAGGGTCTCGTAGAAAACCAGGAGCCCTGATAAAGGACTATGCCCCAAATCTCATACTAGAAAAAGAACAAAAAACAAAGCCCCAATTGATTAAAAGAAAGAAAACAATAAAGATCAGAGATGAAATGAATGAAATAGTGTTCTAAAAGAAGCAATATAAAAATTCCATGAAACTAAGAACTGATTCTTTGAATATATAATCAAGATTGATAAACCTTTAGCAAAACTCATCAAGAAGAAAAAGAGAGGGCCCAAATAAATAAAATCAGAAATGAAAGAGGAGAAGTAACAAAAGACACCACAGAAATACAAAGATTGTAAGAAAACATTATGAACAACTATATGCCAACTGATTGGTCAATGTAGGCAAAATGAACAAATTCCTAGAAACACAATATTCAAACACTGAATCAGGAAGAGTCAGAAAATCCAAATAGACTGATTACAAGTAATAAACTTGAAGGAATAATCAAAAACCTCCCAGCAAACGAAAGTCCTCGACCAAATGGCTTTAAGGGGAATTTTACCAAATTATCAAAGAAGAATGAATGCCTCTCTTTGTGAAACTATTCCAATAATTTCAGGAGGGAAGACTCCCAAGCTCATTGTATGAGGCCAGCATTATCCTAATTTTAAAAGAAGATAAGGACACCACAAAGAAAGAAAATTATAGGCCAATATCCCTGATGAGCATTGGTGCTAAAATCCTCAAAAAAATATTAGTGGATGGATCCAGCAATGTATTAAAAAGATCACGTACCATGATCAAGTGTAATTTATTCACATGATCATATCAACAGATGCAGTAAAAGCATTTTATAAAATTCAGCAACCGTTTATGATAGAAACTTTCAGCAAAGTGTGAACAGGGGGAACACACCTCAACATAATAATGGCCACATGTGACAAACCCACAGCTAAAATCACACTCAACAGGGAAAAAAAAACTAGAATAATTCCTCTTAAGATCAGGAATAAGACAGGGATGTCTGCTTTCACCTCTGTTATTCAACATAGGAGTAGAAGTGCTGGCCACAGCAATCAGACTAGAAGATGAAACAGAAAGCACCCAGATAGGAAAGGAAGAAGTAAAACTGTCATTATTTGCCGATGAGGTAATACTATATATAGAGAACCTTAAAGATTCCACAAAAAATCTATTGGAACTGATATATTAAGTAAAGTAGCAGGATACAAAATAAATATCCAGAAGTCAGTTGCATTTTTATATACCAATAATGAACTCAAATCAATCTATAGATTCAAAGCAATTCCTATCAAAATACCAATGGCATATTTCACAGAACTAGAACATATATCCCAAAAATTAATGTGAAACTACAAAAAACCCTGATTGGCCACAGCAATCTTGAGAAATAAGAAAAAAAGCTGGCGGTATCATGCTACCTGATATTAAACTGTACTACAAGTCTATAGTAATCAAAATAGCATAAAATACACATATATATCAATGCAACAGAAGAGAGACCTCAGAAATTAACACACACCTTTATGGTCAATTAATATTTAACAAAGTAGGGAAAAACATACAAAGGGATAAATACAGTCTATTCAATAAATGATGTTGGGAAGATTGTATAGATATGTTCACAAAGATGAAACTACATCACCTTCTTACACTATATGCAAGAATAAACATAAAATTGATTAACTTAAATGTTAACTTTGAAAGCTTAAAAATTCTAGAACAATACTTAGGCATTAAAACTTCAAATATTTCTCTTAGGATCATTTTTTTTTTGTGATAAATCTCATTGGGCAAGGGAAATAAAAGAAAAATAAACTAATGTGAGTATATCAATTAAAAAGTTTTTCACAGCAATAAAAATAATCAACAAAATGAAAAGAAAACCCACTGAATGGGAGGTCATACTTGCCAATAATAAATCTGATAAGGGGTTAATATTCCAAATTTATAAGGAACTTAAACAGCTAAACACTCAAATATCAAACATTCCTATTAAAAAATTTGCAAGGGACCCAAATAGACTCCACTCTAAAGAGGACATGCAGACACCCAGTAGACATATAAAAACATGCTCAAGGTCACTAACATCAATGAAATGCAAATTAAAACCACATTCAGATATCACCTTACACTTTTTAGAATGGCTATCATGAGTAAATCCACAAAATGTTGGTGAGGATATGGAGGAAAGGAAACCCTAGTGCACCACTGGTGGGAATGCAGGTTGGTCAGCCACTTGGAAAACAGTATGAGAGTTCCTCATAAAATTAAAAATGAAACTGCCTCATGATCCAGCAATTCCACTTCTGGGAATATGAGGTCTGCTCAGAAAAAGTCAAGCCATTATTAATATGATAAGAACAGTTTGCACAGCACTGATATAACCTGGCAGTCAAGGAGAGTGGACTGAAATGCATATGCATAAGCAATGAGGATTTAACTGTACTAGTCAGTGGGGGCAGTAGATGCCATTGAATGAGCATGTGTACTGTGTGGCTGTCATATTCAAAATGAGTGAGTAGAGCAATGAATCTTCATCAAATCTTGCATTAGGCTTGAACATTTCTCCACATAAACTATTGGAATGATTCAGAAGGTTCCAGCTATGGGCAACTGGTGATCGGCAGCTTTATCACAACAATGTGCTCATTAATGCATCATACCTCATGCAGAGATTTTGGCAAAATATCAAAATCACTGAGGTGACTCAGCCCAACTACCACCTAGATTTGGTGCCCTGTTACTCTTTGCTTTTCCCAAAAGTAAAATCACATTTGAAAGAAAAGAGATTTCAGACTGTCAATGAAATTTAGTAAAATATGACAGGGCAGCTGATGACAATTGGGAGAACTGTGTGAGGTCCCCAGGTGCCTACTTTGAAGGTGACCAAGGTTTCACTGTCCAATGTGCAATGTTTCTTCTATCTTCTTCAAAAATGTCTGTATTTTTCATATTACATGGCTGAATACCTTCAGGCCAGACCCCATATATCTGAGGAAACTTGATTCACTAACTCAAAAGAATTTATGCAACTTTATATTTGTTTCAGTGCTATTTACAATAACCAAGATTTTGAAGCCACCCAAGTGTCCATTGGTAGATGTGTGAATAAAAAGCTCTGATATTTAATACAATGGAACAGTACTTGGCCATGGAAAAGAATTAAATTTTACTTTTTGCAACAACATTTACGGACATAGAGTATTACACTAAGTGAAATAAGCTATTCAGAAAAAGATGAATACTGTATGATTTCACTTATATGTGGACTCCAATGAACAATATAAATAAACAAAACAGAAACAGACCCATAGATAGTGAGAACAGACTGATAGTTGTCAGGGGGAGGGGGTGTGGGTGAAATAGGTGAAGGGATTAAGCAAAACAAACAAACAAACAAACAAACCCTCATAGACACAGAGAAAAGTATGGTGATCACTTGAGGGAAAGGGGGTGGAGGCAGGTAGAAGATGGTAAAAAGGGGATAAATGTTGATGAAAGGAGACCAAACTTTGGGTTATGAATGCACAGTACAGTATACAGATGATGTATTATAGAACTGTATACTTGTATCCAAAATAATTATATTAACCAACATACCCCCAATAAATTTAATAAAAAATTTACTTAAAAATAGTAATGTAGCATGTTTGGCATTGATATGTGAGCCTTTGCTAGTTATCTTCTCTAAAAGATTCCTAAAACATAAATTAATCCTGAGAATATATATGTTTGATATAGCAAGATAATTTCTGATAAGCATCATAACTTATCTGAAAAGTCACTCTAGAAAAGAAGGAAAGAAGAATTTTGAAATAGTTTTGAATTGGGTATACAACTCTGCCTGATTAATCGAAAAGCAAGAATTCTGGGCCCAGATATACATTAGTCACTGTGTAGTCTTGAAGAAATGACTGTCAATCTTTGGACCTTAGTGCTTTTTATGTTTTTTTTTTTCCTAATTTGTGTAACAATGCAAATATATTTTAAATTATTGTACCAATAATATGTACATGACTTGTAAAATTGAGAAAAAAAGACTAACTTGAACATTTATAGATATGACAAGAGAATATATTTAAAAGGAAGGAACTCATACATGGAACAAATATATATGATTGCTTAAGCATAAAAAAAATATACAGTAACTGTGAAATATGGGTTTTTAATGTTAGCCACCAGCTTATGATAATAATTTAGAGAACATTGACTGTGTAGTGGCCCTATAATCTTTTATGTTCCTGCATTTCATGCTTCCTGAATGTGCTGCCTTTTCCCACATTAGTCCACACACATATTTACTTCAATGATATTTCCTTCATCCATTCACCCAGTAAGTATTTGATCTAGACATTTATCGGGCTAGGTGCTGGTCAGTTTTTTGCATTGCTCATACAGTACTGATCATGGGGAGTAGTTCTGTCTGCTTGCAATTGCCAAAAATTTCATTTATTATTATTATTATTATTATTATTATTATTGTTTTATCCTTATCTGAGGGCATTTTTACATTGCTTTTAGAGAGAGAGAGGAAAGTAAAGAGAGAGGGGAATAAGGGGGGGTGCAGACAGAGAGAAACAGAGAGACAGAGAGAGAAAGAGAGAGAGAGAGGCATTGATGATTGGCTGCCCCAGTGGGGGATTGAACCTGCAACCTAGGTATGTGCTTTGACCAGGAATTGAACCCACAACTTTTGATGTTTGGGAAGATGCTCTAACCAACTAAACCACCCTGACCAGGGTGCTGAATATTCCGTTTTTGAAGTCCAGAGCTTTTAAATTAAAGATACATAGTTTTATCTCTTGAGTTTGTTTTCTCTATTTATCTTTCAATTTGCTGTCACGTAAACTTGTGTCAGTGTCAGTGTCAGCCCTGCTGACATACTGGCTCTTTCCAAATGCACTGGGGCCCGGTTTATGCATTTTTTAAATGTTTGCAAAGGACTTTTTCACAATAATCCCTCCTTATAAAGTGCCTACTGTATGTGTGCTATAGGAGTTTTACAGCAATACTCGATTTTAGGTATAAGAAATGGTATTTTCAAAGTTGTTCATTTACTTGATAATGGCTACTAATTTCATACAATATCATATTTTTGTTTTTCTCCTACTATCAAAATTATGGTGAATTCTTTTTTAATTTTTCTGTTAATGTTTTAATGTTAGGGTTTGGTACAGAGTACGCACTCAGAAATCTTAGTGGTGTGATAAAATGTATGAATTAGTAAATAAAATGGTTCCCAATGTGCATCAATATTTATTTTTCATAACGCAATTCTGCCTCTCCAAACTTTGTTAATTACATGTGTATTGCCAGAGAAATGTACACAAAATATGCTTCTAGCTAGTTTTCAAAATTGGGCATTCTTTGTAATGTAAAATAAGAAAAATATGATTAAAATAAGCATGTGGAACTTTTGCAGATGCAGACCTGGGGAGCGTTGTCAGATCTTCTCTCACTAGCTATTTTGATTCTAGAATAAAAAATCTCCTTTAGCCCTCTCTTAAAAATTTTTGGTCACCTCTATAACCTTTGGTCTTTAACACAGTTAGAAGAGATTGTCCCTAACCTTTTTTGATGTCTCCTTCATTTTTTTACTATTCCACCCGTCCTCCCCCCGGAATTCTAGTGCCCGGCTACAACTGGTTTTCCAAACCGTTTCTGCTCCTGGCCTCTTCATTCTATTGTTTTCTTTACTCAGGTCATATGTGTCCTGCTCCTGGATCTTCCCTTGTCCTTGAACCAGGGCTAGAGAGAACACTGTAAATGCAAATGAATTCAGAGCTGTCTTCGGGGCTTTCCTTGGGCCTTTCCCCTTGCTTTCTTCCTGCTGGCACTCTGCCTCTGTGCAAGTAGCTTACATTTCTGGAAGTCAAATGTTTTTGCCTTTGGCTGTTCATTTCTCAGAGGCAGGACAACAATGATCATTTCTATAGACTTCCCCTCTGTTCCCATCTGTAACCACTACCCAAGTGTCCCCTACTTACAAGGTTCCCTTACCTCTGAGATTTATACTTTGGTATCTGAAAGAGCATAGATATCATCTCTCTTCATTTCACAGTTGAACAGCATTGAACTTTGGTTAAGTTTGGTGCATTAAGAGCAGGCACTGCCTCTTAAAACACAACGAAGAGAACAGAAAGGAATAAGAGCAGTAAAAGTCTACAGGGATAAAGAGAACTTTTTCTCCTATCTCTCTGTAAATAAGAAAATTTACTCATCAAATAGAAACACTATGGTAAAGAAACATTCAGTGATTGAGGAAGAAGTCTTTGAAATTAAAAATATAATAGTTCAAAATTGAAAAGTTAAAAGAAAAAATAATGTAATCTAACAGACAAAGAGAGGATTAGTTCAATACTCAGCTAAAAGGAGTTTCAGAATGAGAAAAGGAAGGAATCAGGTGATAATAACTATCAGAGAAATAGATGATTTTTTCAGGAAGGTAGGGAATATCAGGTTTTAGAATGGGCCCATGAAGCACTCAGCAAAATGATTGAGAAATGACTCCTTCCGAGGCAGTATAGCATGTTTAAATATCACAAATAAAGAGAAGGAGCTAGATTTTTTAGAAAAATTGATTACACATGACAGATCATAATCAGATTGGTGTAAGACCTCTCAGAAGCAATACTGAAAGCTGAACATGAGTCTTTAAAATTTGGACTAAATTATTTCCATGAATAGTTCTATATGTAGCCAAGCTTTAATCAATCTGAGGACAGGATAAAGACATTTCCAAACATACACAATTAAAATAATTTACTTTCCAAGTATCCTGTCTTAGAAAACTTAATGGATAAATGCTACCACAGCTGGGAGTACTTTAAACTATCACAAAACATTCCTAACCCTCCTCTCCCATTTGACAGGTATTTGCTTACTGAACACAGGGACTTGGTCTGTAGATTATCTATTTTAAAAATCCAGGATATATCAGGTTTAATAAATATTAGGTGTTTATATGATAGTACTGAGTTACATGCCAGTTTTGCTAAAGCAAAATTGTTAATCAGTAAGACCCTGAGAATTCATCCTCTTACCTTCTGACAAAACTGTATTTAAATATTCTAGACAAATTACCGTCTGCTTTTAATAAGAAAATGTATTTTTCCTTCTGTGGCCTATCTTAACTCCCCTCTGCTAAGAATTTCTTCTTTATGTTTCAGTTAAATCATTTGAATTGCTGCTTAAGTTCATTTTTTTTGTCTTTATTATATCAGCTGGGCAAGGTTCTCTCTCTTTCTCTCATCTAGGTTGCTTCAAATTGAGGGTGAAAAGTTTCTGCTTAAGCTAGCATGGCATCTTGAAAACAAAATGGAAACTAGTTTGGGAGCTAATTTCGCACAACCCGGCTACTCAGTTGTAGCCTTCTGATGTGGAAATTGTGCCTCAGAACAGCTCTCTGCACTTTGTACATGTGAAGATTTGGTCATTCACCGACCTTGGAAGTCTGACAAATTTAGCCTTTTGCCCTTTGGGACATACTACTTTCCCAGAAATTCTTATCTTGGTTTATTGCTATGACTACAGGACTATGTTTTTCGATGCTCAATCGAATTTTAAACTTAGTGCTGATTTAAAAAAAATAAGTGGTGTTTGCTGTTTATGTCTTTCCTCTTATACAATGGTAAACAGTAGCATATTTAAGGACACATCTAAGATCTGATTTACTGAAAACCAATGGTTAGATCTTTTTAACATTGATTTTTGTAGAAAATATTAATGTAACATTTAGATATATATAAAGTACTTGTTTTATTATACAAATAATAATACTTTTGTGCATTGCAAGTAACTTATGAAGCTAGATAATAATATACTTACACTTTGTATTAAATT
This sequence comes from Anoura caudifer, assembly GCA_004027475.1. Classification (NCBI taxonomy): domain Eukaryota; kingdom Metazoa; phylum Chordata; class Mammalia; order Chiroptera; family Phyllostomidae; genus Anoura; species Anoura caudifer. The sequence continues at coordinate 39,178 of PVKU01001482.1, read as the reverse complement.
ATATTACTGTTTTGTTAATGTGCTATCATCTACGGGTAAGTTTTCTACTCCCAGGAGCTGATACCAGTGGTGAATCTGCTAAGAAGAAACTTCCTAGAGAAATACACACTCCAAGTGGCTCACAGATGAGCCACTGCACAAAAATGTTCTCTGCTGTTCCGTGGACTATTTATGTGACAACCCTTAAAGTCCTTCACAGTGTGCGGGTGGTCAAAGAATTTCTGAGCTACTCCTTGTTGCTTTCAGATTATCGAACCAATTTGGCTGTAGTTAATAACTCTATTAACTGGATAATGGTTACTGTCCTTTTATCAGTTCAGTAACACTACATCCCCATTATAAACCACTGGTCAGTGACATAAATCTTTTCATATAGTAATACACAAAATACTTAGTCTCTCAAGGGCAGTCTCACACAAATAGGACACAGGACTGCATTTTTCATTGGGAAAAGCTGCCTCAGGCTTCTGTAGGGCTGCAACTGGTAGCATCTTCTAAATCTCTTCTCTGGAGTTGAGCAGATGGCAGCTTTCAGATTGAAAAGTTGATTCAGTGCTGCATTTAATGTGATTAAAACAAATGATGAGCCTGTAGCTGAGTCTATATAGCCCCACAGAACAGGTGGCGAAATGGAAAATGAAGGTAACCAATTTATTTATTTGTCTACACAACACCAAAAAAATGGCTTGATGAATTTTCCCTTATCGGAGGGACTGACATTTTTTCCTCATCAAAAGAACTGAGTTGACCAGCCAGCTGTATTGGCATCCTGTAGACAGGGTCTGAAAAGTCTCCTACCCTAACAGGCTTCAAACTAGTGGGGGTCTGTGGTGACACAGCAGGTGCAGAGAGATCTAAGCCCTTAAATGCAATGTATACACAGAGCTTTGCAGACAGCCCTGTGGAGTTACCACATAAGATGGTTTTTCATGTGTAAATGAGAAGGTCTTTCATTTTTCAAGCTATTGCATTGTATCCCCTTCTGCTGAAAGACAAATACAGGAAATGAACCAACATCCAGTTAATTACCAAAAGGTGGCCAGTTCCACAGTCAGGACCGTAGGCTTCAGTCATGCGCCTTCTCTTGTTAAATATGTATTTCAAGGTAAATGCACAGTATATTTTGCACTATAGTTCAAGCCACATTGGGGATTCATGGCTTTTATGAGGCTGCTCCCTGTGAAATCCATTCTGGGAACACATTGATTTTGAATGTAATTTTTGTCAGGATGGGGGTTGAGAAGGGAAAATAGTTTTAGGGCAAAAAATTATGAAGAGCTCAATGGCTGACTTGCAATGTGAGAAATTACCACAACATTTTAGCAGAAACTACTGCTACTCCAAATCAAAACCAATTTGAAGTCTCCTACGGTAAATAGCAGTAAATGTGGATGAAAAATATATTTAATGAATGAGTACTAGTGACTTTTCATAGACATGTAATGAACAGTTTTATTTTAAATTACTGTAAAAGCTGTTTAATAATTATTTTTTAAAAAATCATTATTTTGACTATTTTTGAATGTGTCAGCATTTGAGGCTTTCATTTACTTATTTATGATTTCCTCATATTTTATTTAATAATCCTGGTCCTATAAATGTAATGGTACTTTAAAATATTTTTAAATGTTTTTATGCTACATTTTTATGTATGTACTATTATATGTGCACACACATACATATATCTTTGTTTCATATATATAGATATAAGTAGGAGAAACTCCTCAAAAAAACAGAATTATCTTCTGGAGGGCAGGCCCTTTATATGTAGGCTGCCCCCACCAGGTGAGTGTTCTAGAATCCCATATGTATCAGTGTACAGGTTGGTGGTGTTGTAAGAGGCTGCGTTCAGCTTCAGTGAATTTTTTTGAAGATTCAACAAGTTTGCCCATTTTATGATGAGTGATTTACAAGCACACCTGCCCACACAACACTGAATGTTCAGCAGTTTTCTACAAAAACCTGGCATGACCCCCGGCCCCACCCTTCCTATGCACAGGAACTTGCCTGGGGCTACTTTTTTTTTGTTTGTTTCCCTGTATGAAAAAAAAAAAGTCTTCAAAGGGAAACGTTTTGCTGATGTAAAAGAGGTAAGCCAGGTGGTAAAAGACAAATACAAAATGATCTCACCTATGAATGGAATGTAATCAACAAAACAAACTAATGAACAAAATAGAACCAGAAACTTGGAAATAAAGAACAAACTGATGGGTGGCCAGAAGGGAGGGGGGAAGGGAATAACAAGGGAAGGGAGGGGAAGAGGCAAGCTAAAGAACATTAATAGAGGACTCATGGGCACGGGCAATGGGGGGATTGTGGGAGTTGAAAGGGGGACAGGGTAGGGGTGAGCAAAGGCGAGGAAAGCAGAAAAAATGTAACAGAACAATAATATTTTTTTTTAAATGGCAGAAGCACTAAAAGGCATCCAACTGATGAGTTCCAAGACTGTTTTGAGTGGTGGAAAAGGTATCTTAATAGGTATATTGCATCAAATAGAGAATACTTTGAGGCAACTGAAATTTAAACGTGTAAGGGTAAATGCACATTTTTTCATAAATACATTTTGGGGTTTTTGGGTCCCCCTCATATGTGCATGAACACATCATTTATGTCCTATTCTCTCAAGGTCACTTAAATTTATTTATAGTGACTTTAATGAAACTAAATAATGAATGCTAAAACCTCTTATGTAATAAGTATCCTCTCTGACAGAGATTGAAAGATGAAGTTTTGATACCACTACTATTGTACTAATTTTATTAGTGAAAAAGCTGATTCAGAGAGATTAGGTAATTTTCCAAAGTTACAAAGCTCGTAAATGATAGAGCCAGGAATTTTAACTTAGGTCATAACTCTTTGAATACTGCCATGTGCCTTCTCTTGTTAAATGTGTATTATAAGGTAAATGTTTGAATTCTATTTCAATGTGCTACAAAATGAATTATTATTTATGTATATGCTAAAAATTTGCATGCTGACCATTTCTTTAATGAATTAATTTTATTTGGCAGGATTCCAGTTTAAGCAATGTTAAAGTCTAGTGTCCACGGACAAGAGAGATCAGACAAATCCTTGCTTTCTTTAGTAGTATACATCTTTTGGAGTTGGTCTTTTTTATACAGAACACATTCATGTTTTACTGCTAGTTTGTTCTCAATGATTGATATTAGAAACATAATTTTAAGACCATGTCTTGGTGTCCTTATTGTGTTAGTAGCTGTTGGGAAATAGGATTTAGCTCATTCCCACATAGCATCTCTGTGTAATGCAGCTCTCCTGAGTGGCAAATGGCTCTTTTTTTTTTTTTTTTTTTTTTTTTAATAAAAGGACTAAGGCAAAATCTGCAAGAGAAATATTTGATATTTATAAAAAACACAGAGGATATCAAAGACAAGGACTCCTTTGAAAAAGCCCATTACTAAGCTCCATGTAGCAGGCCACTTACATGATTTGAGAACATACTCTTTGTTAAACTGCTAACCCAGCTCCCCCAAATGTTCTGGAATATGTGTCTTGGGAGAGGTCAGATGGGCTCAGATCATACTACTCTCTGCTTGTTGCAATAAGACTATTATAGCCATTGATTTTCTGAGCTCAAAAGGGAAAAATGAAAGGATATCAGTCATGCCGTAGAGGACAACTGTGACACAATCCTCTCAGCTGTTCAACAAGTGTCTTCTATTGGGTCTGCTCTGTCCCTGACAGCCAGGGGATTGATGTGGGCAGGACAGCCATTAGTGCTAATGCTGCTGCACATGTCAAACCCCAGCGCGCTGACAAAGGGCGTATTGGAGTGCTGGGTGTGAGACTTCTGTGAAGAGCAAGTTGAGATTGATGTTGTTAAAATAACTATTTCTTCTGCAAACCCAGGGCTTTCACAAGAGAAATTGGCCTCTTTTTTTTGCCCCTTTGGTGTTTGTTGGGAAAATAAAAAATTCGAAAAAAAATGTAGTTCTTCTTGGTGGTGATTTAAAAATATAACACATTTTAGAAAAATGCACTTTTCAAAATGTGAAAATTATCATTGTAATAGTTGTTCTAATCATCATCTCTGCAAGGTCACATTTATTCATATAAAATGAAAGATTCAATAAACTTTCCATATGTTTCTAAATATCTGGGTATTTGGTTCTTATAAGAAAATAAACAAAGTGCTTAGATTTTTAATGTGTTTGTTTTGAAATTTTGAATTAATTTTATCTGTGGGTGATTTGAATGGAGATAGTGGTAGGGAGCCATACATTTTAGTTTAGAATTTTTAATATTTAAAAATTTTCCTAAGTATTTTCATTCCCTTTGGCTTTATCCCACTCTATACCATAATGATTCTTTGGTAGAACTATCTAGCTTCACATTGAGCCATCATAATGATAGTTTCCTTATGGAAATAAAGATTAGAGTAATTTCTCCTATTTCATTAAATTATTAATTCATGGTCATATGTCTATGAAATATCTACTGTGTACCAGGTATACTTCTAGGCACAGGGTGGGAGAGAGTGAAGAAAACAGATCATGTCATGCTCTTACGAAGTCTAATTTTTAGTGTGGGGATATAGAAGTAAACACAACTAAAGTATTGCATAATATATTTCATGTTAATAAGTGCCATGAAGGAATACAAATTGGTCATGGGATTGGGATTGGTCGTGGCTAATATATAATTAGCCACGACCAATCCCAGGGCTTAGTGTCTTTAAGTATTTAGAAGCTATAAGTATCTTGTTACAAAGAATTAAAAAATGAAAGAGAACAAACAACACTATACTAAGGAAAGGTTCACTTGGTATTAAACCACTGAAGTGTGGAACTTGCAACAGTCTATTATGTCGGCAACACTCAGAAGGTCCTCAGTTGGGGAATTCCTGCCTGGGTTTGAGATTTGCCTAAAGAAAAGGGGCTGGAGTAAGGGTTAAGACCTGGTGAAATGCATGGTTGTCAACATAGGAACAAATGCATGCTTCTTTTGGAAAGAGCATCTCAGAGGTCAGTGTTGCCAAAAGTGCCAGAATTTCATTTATTTTTTTTCAATCAGCAGCTAGACAAAAATCTTAAACAGAAATATTCATGTGAGAGGCAAGGAATTTAGGCATTAGGTGAAATTCAGAAGAAAAAATTCTTGCCCCTCAGATAGTCATGAAACCAGCTTCAGAGTTTAGTGCTGACCTGCTGTGGGAGATAAAATCTAGTCATATCTCAAACAGCAAGATTTTAGGAAATTCTTTGAAGATAAAAATTTCAGAAGTGAATCCTTTGAGAATTGTTTATTTCATTTCTGAAAATGTCACTGCTCTAGTCTAGGTTCATATCAGTTAACTGCATGTCTTTCTCTGGAGCTTGTTGTTTGTTTTTAAACAGGAGACATGAAAAATGAGGGTTTGGTATTGAGATGTAACTTGGTCACAGTAGAATGCTCTCCATCTAGTTATATCACAGAGCTAGCAGAGCCTTAAAAAACTGGAAAACTGGAGCCAGGGCTTTGAAATGACAACTGCAAGTAAAATGAAACAGTCACTCTTTACCCAAAGCTTATGAGTAAAGACTATTTTCCTGACACTTCTTTCTTTTTCTTTTTTTTTTATATCAACCACCAACCAAACACACACACACTCACACTCTTACAATTCTGAGGCATGCATCTATATGTGTGTGTGATACATTTAACGGCTGGGGAAGAATGTAGCTTTAATATTTTTTTATTCTGCATATATTCTGACCAAGAAATTTTCCAACAAATATATTTCATTCCTATTCTCAAAGTGAGATAATCACAGAGCAATTTTTTAAGAAGTCTTTTGTATAAAGTAAATATGATAACCATTTAGAAGAAAAGATGTGTGTGAGTGAAGGTACATGCATATTTCCAATGCACTTGAATAAGAAATACCTCAACATATTTAACTTGAATATTTTCCTGGAAAAAAGTTTTATCTTGTCCTTTTTAGTTTTAATTGCTTTCCCTATGTTTTTAATGAATATTCATTCATTTTATAATAAAAGTAGCCATATGATTACTTCCAGAAAAATTATTTTCAGGAAATATTATAACCAGTCAACAAGTTTGGTTGAGATACTACAACATTTCATGAGCATAGAGTTAATAAGTTTTCTTATTAATTGGTGAAATACTTGAAATTTGTGGAAAATAATTGTATTTATAAAGAAACAAATAAGATAAATTGCAGACCAAATCCCTTATTTTCCATACATATGAATAGATGTCTAGAGCAGTAAAATGTTACTTACAGCCTAGAATTCTTTTGTATCAAGAATTGTAACAAAATAATTCCCTTTTGTATTGTTCCCTTGAAACAGGTTGAAATTAATATAAAGTAGCTTGGGTGAATTTTGATAAACATTTTTCCATGTACATAATTCTTCGATATTAGTGATGTGAAATATTTGGGTAAATACACAAAAATTCCAAACTAGAGTTACTTATATTTTAGCATTAAATGTTTTCTTAATTTTTCTACATTCTTTACCACATATTAATAACTTGTATAAAATTGATTTTCAATTAAGATAGCTGGCAGATACAGTAACTTTTTAACTCACTGATTTGACTGTTTAATGATTTAGGATTATATTAAGTCAATTCATTTGGAGCTTATGGGTTTAAGGTTATTTTTTAGTAGTATTGTAGAGTATTGCAGAGGATGCACCGAAGGGAAATGTAAGGGGACATACACACACAAAATAATGTTTACATATTAAACGAGTATTATATACTGCTTTTTAAAATACTTTATTTATTTATTTTTAGAGAGAGGGGAATGGAGGGAGAGAGGGAGAGACATATTGATGTGTGAGAGATGTATAGATTGGTTGCCTCTCACATGCCCCCAATAGGGAACAGGTCTGCAACCCAGGCATGTGCCCTGACCAGCGACTTTTCACTTTGTGAGACGAAGCTCAACCAACTGAGCTGCCTCAGTCAGGTCAAGTATTATATACTTTATAGTATAATACTTGTCTTTAACATATACTTACAGTCTTACTTATTGAATACTTCATGTATTGTTTCATTTGAGCCAAAAACAATGACATGAGGTAGGGAATGTTATTAACATACTAGCATTGAGGAGACTGAAGCTCAGTGAGATTAAGCAATTAATCTGCATTACTTCACACAATTAGTAAGATTCAGGATTTTAACTGAGGTCTACTCATTTCTGAAGTTCAGCATGCTCATTTTCATTGACTTTCTGCTTAAGAAATCAAGCAAGTACATAATAATCTATTGGCAATGTTGACAGTTTCAAGATATATACGAGCTTCATCTGTTCAGTAGGAAATTATGGCCAGTCTTAGTCTGTGGTAGAACCAGCTTGTCTTTAATATGTTTACAGGAAGAAGACATCATAAAAGGGCAACCTGCTTAAAGGAGTTCCTAGAGTATGGTGGCAAATTCTGATGAGGGTTTTTACAGTTGCTAATTATAATATTTAACTCAGTAGCTCATACCCTATAGGTAGGAAGCACACTGAAATTGTACTCTGAATATTATTGTGGTGAGCAAATGGCAAAGACACATTTCCTTGGGATATAATTTTTTCCTGTATACAAACAATATCCTCCTTTATTTGAATGAGAACAGATGGATGAAGCCTCAATATAAATACTTATTGCTCATAGTAATGGCTGATTTTATGAGACTTTCAAATTGGACTTAAACAAGGGTATGAGTTAGTGGATCTGCTTAGCTTGATATTTTTATTCTGACAGTAAGAATTCCTATAAGAAAGGGTGAAGCTGAAAGGGCAGCTGAGACCCTCTGAGTGAATTAGTATTCCTATTACATTACCCGTGTGGATAATATTCTTTACCTCTGATGTGACCCTTACAAATTTAATTAAGTGTGATGGCTGGCCTGCATGTAGATTATTTCTACTATAGAAAAAACTTGAATGTTTTCTGGTTGTGCACAAAATATTTGTAGAAGATCCTGTTAATTTTTGACACCCAAATTTTCTAACTTTGAGGGTTAGAATTGAGGAACAAATTATATTTGTTTCCTTGCTATTATGCGGTTCATGTCTATTAACAGTAAATCAGAAATGTGTGATATTCCTTTATGGTCAAGGTTAGTGGAGATGTTCTATAAAAATGTGCTTTTACAGATGTTTCATTTTAAATGAGTGATATATAAAAATCAGCTGGAGATTTTATTTTTAATGGCATTTATTCCTCTCCTCACCCCATACAAAATTAGGAATCACAAAGGACTATAAATGGAGTTTTATTCTAAGAGCATATTGAGAAATAGATGGTGGGATAGAGGTTGCTTGGTGCCATGAATGGATCAGTGTTTCAAAGCTAAGTGTATTGCTTCCTGGTGTCGGGGCTCTAGCAAAGTTAGCCAGCTCTTCAGTTTCTCCATTCCCTCATCTATGAAACATGGTTAACCACACCTTCATTGTGAGGATAGACAAGCATTGCAAACTTCAAATTTTGCATTACTATGTTTGGAGAATTGACAAAGCCTTCCAATGAGAGATGGACAGCAATGAGGCAAGAAAAAAAGGGCTGCAGAACTCTACAGTACCCACTCTCTGATCAGACAGTTCTGATCTCATCTTTTTGCCTCGCTCTGGTCCAGACCCACTGGCTGCCATGCTGTCTCTAGAACATACTAGTCATCTTTGGAATGATCTTCCAATTACCTCTGTGCCTCATTCCCTAATGTCTTTCATGGCTCTGCTCATGTAGGACTTCACTGCGGAAACTTCTTTCCATGATCCAACGCAGAATGACTCACTCTTCTCAGCCACATCAATTTTTATGTCTTTAGCCTGTTTATTTTGCTTAGCTATCACATGACCTTTTGATTGTTTAGTTTCTTCCCATTAAAGCACAAATTCCATGAAAGCAGGCTTTACCTTATTTGTTTATTGCCACACCCCCCAGAAGCTATAGTATACGGATGTAAATAAGTGAATAAATTAGGCTAGAAACAAAATATCTGGGTTTCAGTTCTTCCTCGCTACATTAATATAGAAAATTTGTCAATTATTTTTTGCATTTTGGTTTATCACTTGTAAGTAAGCACTGATAATACATTTTATTTTTCTCTCAGTAGTTGGAAGTGGAGGAAACTGTTAGTTATGAGCACCTACTTTTGGAAAAACTTTGCTGTAAATAACTTGCTTGTCAAGCTCTGTATCAAGCTGATAAATGGGTATTATTATTCACATTTTACAAACTAGGAGAATGAAGCTAAAAGAGTTTGTGACTCTTATAAAATCCAATAGGAGTATGTAAAATAAATATTAACTATATAAAAGTCTTTTTTAATATAAGATATATTTATAACCATCGAACTGGCAAAGAAATTAATGAATTGCTATTTTGGGGTAAAACCATCCTATAGTTTGCTAGATGGAAATGATACATGGTTAGGTTAGTTTCTCCATTTTTATAATAACTTTAAGTATGAACAAGGAATAAGTAAAACACAAAAATCTATTTGGATATGTTACCATTGGCACTTACTTCTTAAAGATTTATGGTTACCATTTTTTTATAGAGATCTGTTACAAATTGAGAACATAATTCCCTAAACATTTTATACTTTATAATGGATTTTTTTCAGACTTACTTAATTCTTTTCAGCAAAGGAAAAATTAGGACAAATTACCATTATTATTTTGATGGTTCTTTGAAATTAATTTCTACTCTGTACATTTGCATATAATTTTAAATTATTGGACAACCATAATGGTATAATACAAAATTTAAAATGAAAATAAATAAATCAATAAATAATTAAATAAAAGAATGTATAGTTGTAGGACATATTCTATATTCAGGATACAGACTATCTTTCATAAACATATTGACCTATAGGCCTCCTGGAATATCTTAAAGGCCTTCTATGTCTGTAGTACAAGGTTTGGCAAATGTTCAAGAACTTCTTAGATGGAAAATGCTTCTGATAACCAAGCCTTTTTGGCCAATTCAGGTACATAAATTTAGGTATCAGAAAGCTGTGTTGAAGAGCTGTAAGGGTAAAGTAGGAGGAAAGATTAAAGAAAAAAATTCTCTGTAGAAAACCATTTAGATGACAAGATATCTGAGTCTCTAACAAAGGCTTATTGGGTAAAAAGGGGAAAATTCTAGTGGCCTTGGTGGATGGAGAAAAAAGGAACTATTTCTCATTCTGTTTTATACTTCACATCTCCTTATTAAAATTTTGGAAGAAGTGATCATAACTGGGCCTAGAGCCATTTAGAAAACCTGAATAATTAATTCTTATTGCTGTTTGTTTTTTTTATGCCAGGCAAAAATATTTTATTTTATTCATCTAAGTGGCTTTAGGCCAAGCAAGCAATATGCTAAGTGAAAAGTTTGTCATGTGGAGAAATTTTTAACAATTAAGCAATTTTCTCATTCTTAATAATTAATTTTAAGAGACCTGGAGAAGATTAGGTTTATTGAATTATCTTTTTGTTTTGACTTTCCATTCTTAAAGTGTATGGGAAGATTCATTAGAAATGTACATATGATTTCCATTGATTAAATTGAAGAAGGTCCTGAGATGCTTTTTATTTTCTGTGCTGCTGATCTTAGGTCTGTAGCCTTGGACATGCTGTTTCAGGTCCTCTGGGGCCAGCTTAAATGAAATTGGCCAAGTGAAAATGACAAGAAAAGCTCTTTATTCTCCTCTAAAGTCAAAAAAAAGAAAGGTGGTGGGAACATGAGATGAATGAAGCAAATAACTATAAGGCATCTGGCAAAAGGTTGGTACAAATACCTTGCTTGGTTTTTCTGATGGACCAGATTAGTCCTTCAAAAAAACTGTTGATATTTGTCTATTTTTTTAACTTAATTATTTACATGACAATGACAGTGTGTTTAGTTTTAGTAAACATTGAGAAAAACTCCTATATTTTGTGAAATGCAAAGGAAAGTCAGGATTTGCCATGCTGTCTTATAATTATTGGGATACTTATTCTGATGATCATTAGGAATTTGCAGCTGCAGGTACTGAGTGTTAATTAAGAGGAGGGATAAAGTGTAGAATGAGGGATGGGTGTATGTGGTGTGTGCGTGTGAGCAAGAGAATGTGATTTAAACTATTGTTTTAGAAGACAGAAGAAGGGAACTATATCCAGGTGCATATGTACATACCTCTTTTCCATACAATGATAATATATGGAAAGCTTAAATAGATGAAACATATATTCTGAAGAGGACATTTTAATGTACATCTATTGACTGGATGTAATCTGTGGACTAATCAATATGTTACCATTATAAGGTGAAGGAAAAATCTACTTGGCCCATAAGGATGCTTTAGAGAACAAAACCAAATAAAAATGAAAGGGAAGTTCAGATTTTTTTCTTTTCATACATTGCTTTTTCCACAAGCAGCAGTACCCTAGCAGTTTTTATCTGAAACATTAGCCTGGCCCAGTAGGTGTCAGATTAGATATATATTACTTCATTATCTTGGTATACTACTCTGCATCAAAGGATCTGTGGACTTGGAAACTAAAAGGGAAAGAGAATAAATAAAGGATATCTCTTCTCAGTTTTAGAGTAGCACTTTTAACATTAAGAAAAATCAATAACTGGACTGACTGCGTTCAGTAGGGAGCATTATTGTTTCCCATAATGTATCTAATGCATATCATTACCAGAGTAATCACATTATTATCTGCCTCTGCCTTGCTGCTTGCTTGGCTAGATATGAAGCCAGAGCTATTTGTAAAGTAAGGTTTTCTCCTCTTTTGCAAAATTGCTGCAAATTGTATTCTTTCCATTTTCTTTATTAGTTGTTTGAACTAACCGGAACCTCTGAATTCAGATTAAGTGACTTGGTTTGTTGTTGTGGTTATTATTTTTCCCCTTCAGGATTTCTTTTTGTCTCTATTCAAATTAAACTAACCTTTAGGAAATGGGACAAATCATCTGTGGATCATTGTATTGTCTGGCATGGAAGACGGGGTAGCATACACTGTATGTGAGCTGGATTTTATGTTTCTGAGATATCTTTTAAAGTCATCAGGTGGAGAGGGATGCTGGAATGTGTTTTAAATAGTGTTACATTCCAACACCTCAGTGCTGGGGCTTTAGTCTAAGACACTGAAGAATATCCAGAGAAGAGAATATTCACTTTGTTTCCTGTTCCTGATTACAATGGGGTAAAAGATATGCCCCCATTAACATTAAGAAACATATTTAATTTAGTTTAACTCTTTCACTCATGTGTTTCATAATATTAAAGCAATGAAACAGTGTGAGTCTTAGTTCTTTGTTGTGCAATTGGAGTCACACTAAATTCCATGCTACAGGTGTTTGCTGGAGATTCCAGATGATGCCTGTAAGATATACTCATACAAGAGCACTTTAGAGGCACTCCTCTAAGTGGCATATAAGAAAAGCGATGTATATTCCAAGTGGCAGTATAATGAAAGAGGGTCAGGTTAGCATAAAAGCTTCCTGGAAGTCAATTGAAATGAATGCATATAAATACATTTTCCCTGGGAATTCTTTATACTTTAATAATGATCTAGCTGATGATGACTGACTAAAGGGATAAACAGTGGGAAAGAGAACTAAATAGAATGCTTTTAAAATATGTAGCTCTGAATGTACAGGATACAATTAGGGCTTCTCAAGTGCTAAGCATTGCAGTCAACTTGCCATCATTTTACATTACATAGGATAAGGGAGATACACAGCTGGACTAACTCATAGGCCTAGCTGAAGTGCTTCAAAGAATGAAAAGATGACAATTTTGGTAAAATAGTTGTTCTCAGAAAACACTACCTTTTCTCTGGATCTTTGATTCTTTATCTCTCATTTCACTTGCATACTAAAAACATCATTACTTATAGGGGGATTTCAGAATTTTCTAATCTGAAATACAAATCATACATATATCTTCCATCCTTTCCTTTTTCCTTCCTTCCTTCCTTCCTTCCTTCCTTCCTTCCTTCCTTCCTTCCTTCCTTCCTTCCTTCCCTCCCTCCCTCCCTCCCTCCTCCTATCTAATCAGTGTGGGTGCTAACTGATCTAAGAGCCCCTTTTGACAGAAATCTGAACTTTGGTAAACAGACTACTTTATCCTTACTTAGGAATACTTATTTGATTACATACAACCATTTGCCCATTCAGGCTGTGGAAACTGATTAAGCCAGAAAGCTGTCAATATGTTCCATATTCAACTCTCTCTCTACATTATGGAAAGGAAACCAAAGTACTTGGGAATTAAAAACCTCTTTGATTTCAGAATTTAATTGTATTGCTCAATTTGGAACTGGCAAGGGACACAGGGGGACAAAGGAAATGGATGTAGAAAATGGATGTTCTAATTTTCCTCCTAGTCCAGATGGAGGCATTTAAAAGAATCATGCTTTTAAGATCCCTAGAACAACCAGTGGAACTTGCAGTGTAACAATCAGACATTACTGTGATATGTAGAAAAAGCTTCTACTGTGATTCTCAACTTTTAATCTATGTTCTGATGGGGTTTGTATTTTAATGTATATTTATTTTTATTATTAAATATCAAATATATAACTATATTTAATGTTATCACATATGTCAAATACATATTTATATAGAGATAACTAAAATGCAACTATAGTAAAAGGAGGACATTTTGCAATTTCTCAAATAAGTTTGAGAAACATGAAAATGAAAGTAGAGGATAACTTCTTTGTGTGTGTGTGTGTTTACTTGTTTTATTTAATTTGTTTGTTGTTTCTCTCAGAACATGTTTCATCAGATGCTGCAGCAGTTTGATAACAAATGATCTTAGAACCTAGAACACAAATGGAACAAACTTTAATCAAATAAATCTTAACAGCTTCTGGTCAGTGAGAAAATTCAATTGTCTAGTCAAGTTCAGAAATAAATAGTGGCTACTCCAAATTTGACTTTAGTTATAAACCAACAAACTTGAACACATTCTCAAAGATCAGAACAAATTTTAGTCTAACATAAATATGCCAGAATCTGGGGGGAAAGGAAATGGATGAAAACCTCAAAGAGAATTAGGACGTTTCATAGTAGGGACATAAAACCTACTCAGAAAAAAAAAATAATGAAAAAGTTACCAAATATCAGTAACAAAGTGACTGCTGAAGATGTGATTTCAGTAATGTGTCAACATTCTTATACTTATGAAGTGACATTTACTTTGTATTTTCCTAATGTATCTGATGCACAATATTCAGTGGCATAATACCCAGGATTAGGAACTCCATTGTTTAAAGGTCTTGTGATTTCATATTCCCAGAACCTGAGGCCTCAACAGGCAGTGTTATTGTGTAATGGTTAAGAACTTTAATATTCAGACACCCTGACTCAGTCACTCTGTTCTGAAACAAGTACCTTTTTTGTCTTTCAGAAACTCAGTTTTCCTATTTTTTAACAGAAATATTCATAATGCCTATTTCATAGGGTTTAATTATCCTTAGAGGATAATTAAAACACTGAAGCTAATGAATTTAATGCTTAAACAGAGGAACCATTGAATAGTTATATTATAGTATAATATATAATAGCCAATATAGCTATTGTGACTCTATATTTTAGTTTTGAACTAGTTAACTTATTTGTTAACTAATAATGAGGTCATATACTTACAGACATTAAAAAAAAGAGTCCACACATTTTTATGAAGCATCTACTATGTGTAAGTTACTGTGCTGGTTTTATAATATAGGACATGCATATAATATCCTTTTTTATAATATTTTACTCTTTTTGAGTATATAGCTTAAACTCAAGCAGGGAATAGAGTGGCTATTCACAAGTAACAGTAGTGCAAGATAATGTGATAGGCAAAATCAAGGGAAAATTTTTTCTCTGATGGTGAGAAGATAAAGAAGATACCTCTGATATAAAGGGAGGCAATCAATAAACTATAGTTACTATATTTAGAGTACTTATTGCTAGTTGCAAGTCTAAGTCACTTTTACAGAGCTATTCAAATAATTGTTTTAAAATATAGAAGTATCAAGGAGGACCAAGATGGCAGAGGAGTAAGTAGAAGCTGCACTAACCTTCTCCCAGGACCAAACTGGAATTACAACCGAAAGAAAAAAATCATCTTGAATAACCAACTAAACGTTAGCTGGAGAGAAGCCTTATAATCAAGGATAAACAGAAGGAACCACTTCACCACAGCAAGACTTTTCGGGAGTGTGGAGGTGCAAGAGGGCTGGCTGGGCTCCCATGGGTGGCAGCTGAAATTCTGTAGGGATAGTTCAGTGGCTGTGGGGATTCCCCTGAGAAGTGTGCAGTCTAAACCCCACGCTGGGCTCTCCAGCCTAGAGCACCAACACTAGGAAAGGAACCCAAATAATATATGGCTGTGAAAACCAGTGGGATTTCTGTCCAACAGGGACAGACAGCTGGAGATGCAGAGAGACTATTAAAGAGGGCCAATGCACAAAATTTTATTCACAGCCACTTACCTTGGGCTCTGGCAAAGGGAGGGCAGAGTGAACTAGAGATGCCTCAGTAGAGTCTGGGGTTGGTGGCTCTGGGGAGAGAGCTGAACAATCAGCCACCAGGACCCCTGTGCTGAGTCATTCCCCATACAGCAGAAACCATCTTTCTTAGGCGCAGCATTCCCTTCTAAGTGGCATCAGCCAGAAGGGAAGCAATAAGCCTGCCTTGAGGAATCACTCTTCCCCCACCATGTAGACCTTAACGCAGGCTGCTGAGTACAGATAGAGGCTATTTCAGTCATCAGGGCCAACAGCAAGGGTGAATCTCTGAGAGCTCTGAGACTCTAACTGAACCTCCCCCCAGGTTCAGTGCTGGTAACAGATAGTCTTGGTGCACAGCTTGACTCTTTCTTCAAAGAAACAGGCCCTGCAGAAGGAGCCATAAGCAGTAGATCACTGATAGCTCCAAACAGATTTCCCAAGGCCAGTCACAGGCAGTGTGTAAAGTACTACTTCACCAGAGTCTTTGCAGATCTACCTAATACATAGAAAGAAATACAAAGAAGCAGCCAAAATAGGAAGACAAAGAAACAGTCCCCAAATTAAAAACAAGACAATCCTCCAGAAGGAGAACTAGAGGAGATGGAGGCGAGCAATTTATCAGATATAGAGTTCCGAATAATGATTATAAGGATACTCAACAACATGACAACAGACATAGAACAAAAAAAAGGATCCATCAGAAATAAAGAATGCAATATCTGAAATAAATAATACACTGGAAGGAATCAATAATAGATTATGTGAGGCAGAGGATTAAATCAATGATTTGGAAGACAAGGCAGAAAAAAACACCCAAGCAGAGAAGCAAAAGAAAAAAAAAGAAAAAGAAAAAGAAAAAGAATTAAAAAATGAATAGAGCGTAAGAAACCTTTGAAAAACATTAAGTATAACAATGCCTTCATCAGGGGAATACCAGAAGGAGAAGAGAGTGAGAAAGGGATTGAGACCTATAAAGAAATAATGATCAAAAACGTCCTTAATCTGGTGAAGGAAAAAGACACACATGTTCAGGAAACTCATAGAATGCCAAACAAGTTGGAGCCAAAGAGACCTACACTGAGACACATCACAATTAAAATTTCAAGGCTTAAAGACAAGGAGAGAATCCTAAATGCCACAAGAGAAAAGCAGGTAGTTACATACAAAGGAGCACTGGTTAGGCTGTCATCTGATTTCTCAACAGAAATATTTCTGTTCAGTAAAGATTGCCATGAAATATTCAAGGTGATTAGAATCAAGGACCTACAACCAAGGCTACTTTATTCCACAAGGCTATCTTTTAAAATTGGAAGAAAAATGAAGATCTTGCCAGACAAGAAAAAGCTAAAGGAGTTTGTTAATGCCAAGCCAGTACTGCAACAAATGTTAAAGAGGTTGCTTTAAGACAAAGTGGAAAAGTAAAAATTAAAGAAAAAACACAAGAAAATACTTTGAAAATGGCAATAATTATGCATTTATCAATAATCACCATAAATGTAAATTGCTTATATGTTCCAACCAAAAAAATAAGGTAGCTGAATGGATAAGAAAACAACAGCTGTATATATGCTGTTTATAAGAGACTCACCTCAGATCAAAAGAAACACACAGACTAAAAATAAAGGGATGGAAAAAGACACTTTATACTAACGGAAGGGGAAATAAAAGCTGGGATAAAAATATTTATTTCTGACACAATAGACTTTAACACATAGTCTATATAGTTAATAAAGTCTATATAGACTATATATAGTTATATATAGTCTATATAAAAGAGGGACAATACATAATGATAAAAGGGACAATCTAACAATAGGAGAGGACCCTAGTAAACATTTATGCTAATCTTCACAGACATAAAAGGAGAGAACAACAGAAATGCAGTCATAGTAGGGGTTTTAACACCCGCTGACTCAAATAGAGAACCTCCAGAGAGAATCAATGGCCTTAATGACACACTAGATCAAATGGATTTAATTGATATCTTCAGAGTGTTTCATCCCAAAGCAGCAGAACATACATAATTTTCAAGTGGACATGGAATGTTTTCTGGGGTAGACCACAATTGAGGACACAAAACAGGACTCAATAAATTTAAGAGGATTTAAATTATATCAAGCATCTACTCTGACCACAATGCCATGAAACTAGAACTCAAACACAAGAAGAACACTGAAAAGCACTCAAAAACATGGAAACTAAATAACATGTTATTAAACAATGAAAGGGTCAACAAGGACATGGAGGAAGAAATCAAAAGATACCTCAACACAAATGAAAATGAGACCATGATAATCCAAAATCTGTAGGACAAAGAGAAAGCAGTCCTAAGTGGGAAATTCATAGCATTACAGACCTAGCTCAAGAAACAGGAAAAACGCCTTGGCTGGTGTGGCTCAGTGGATTGAGTGCCGGCCTGCTAACCAAAGGGTTGCCAGTTTGATTTACAGTCAGGGCACATGCCTGGGTTGCATGCCAGGTCCCCCCAGTGAGATCCCCCCAGTGGCAGACTTCAGCCAGCAGAGTCCACTTGTTGTGACTGAAGATGAGAATAAATGCACAGGCGACAATAATCTTGTGGAGAAAAAGGGAACGGCATGGCTACTCTGTCAAGGGGAGAGCGCCCCAACCCGTGCCTAGATGGGCTTCTATTGTTTTTCTCAGGTCTTACATGAGAGAAGGATTTATTATCTATTACATAGAATATTATTGTCTACATTTTAGGTACAATTAAGAAAATGAAAATAACATGCAGAGGAGAATGGTGGCAAGCTGATTAGCTCTGTCCTTGGGAAAATTCACACAGCTTTGGAAATTACTTTGAAGATAGACAATGTACATTTGTTGTTTTAGGCCAGGGTGATGGAGTTTTAGCAAGAGCAAGCCATAACAGTCTGTATGCATTTTCTAGGCCTGATTCCCACAGGAAAACTCAGTTTCAAGGTCTGGCTCCTGCCCACCATTTTGCTTCTGTAGGTTTTCTATACAGAGCTGAGTTACATTTGCCAGACTAAAACAAACTGGTCCCCTACAAGGGGGCACATGAGAAGCAATCACATGTTGATGTTTCCCTTTCTTTTTCTCTCTTTTCCTTCCCATTTCTCTAAAAATAAGTAAATAAAATATTAACAAAACCAAACAAAAAAGAAACAGGAAAAAGCTCAAATAAACAATCTAACTTTATATCTAAATGAACTTGAAAAAGAACAACAAAGCCCAAAGTGAGTAGAAGGAAAGAAATAGGAAAAAACAGAGCAGAAATAAATGAACTAGAGTCTTAAGAAATGATACAAGAGATCAATGAATTCAAGAGATGGTTCTCTGAAAAGAACTAAATCAGGAAGAATCAGAGCATCTGAATAGACAGATTACATATAGTGAAATAGAAGCAAACAAACAACCCCCCCAAAAAATAACCTCCCCAAAAGCAAAAACCATGGACCAGATGCCTTTACAGTGAATTTTACCAAACATTATGAGAAGTGCTAAATCCTCTTCTCCTCAAACTGGTTAAAAAAACTTAAGAGGTGGGAAGACTCCCAAACTCATTATATGAAGCCAACATTAAATTAATTGCAAAATAGGTACACTACAAAAAATTAAAATTATCGGCCAATATCTCTGATGAACATAAATGCTAAAATCCTCTACAAAATATTAGAAAAGCAAATAAAGCAATACATCAAAAAGACCACACACCATGATCAAATGGGATTTATTCCTGGAATTCTGGGTTGATACAACATTCGCAAATCAATAATGTGATACTCCACATAAACAAAATGAAGGATAAAAACAACTTGATCATATCTGTGGATGCAGAAAAAGCATTTGATAAAATTCAGCAACCATTTATGATAAAAACTCAGTGAAGTAGTAATAGAGGGAACATATTTAAACATAATAAAGGCCATACATGACAGTCCCACTGCCAATATAATACTCAATGGGCAAAAACTAAAAAACATTCCCCCTTAAGATAGGGAACAAGACAGGGATGTCTTCTCTCACCTCTCTTATTCAACATAGTACTGGAAGTCCTAGCCACAGCAACCAGACAAGAAGAAGAAATGAAAGGCATCCAAATTGGAAAGGAAGAAGTAAAATTGTCTTTATTTGCAGATGACATGATACTGTACATAGAGAACCCCAAAGATTCCATCTAGAAACTACTAGAACTGATCAATGTATTTAGCAAATTAACAAGATACAAAATTAACATCCAGAGATCAGTTACATTTTTATATGCCAAGAATGAGCTATCAGAAAGGGAACTTAAGGAAACAATCCCATTCACAATGCTTCAAAAAGAATAAATCCCTAGAAATAAACCTAGCCAAAGATATAAAAGACCTGCACTCAGAAAATTATAAGAAACTGAAGAAAGAAATTGAAGAAGATATAAATATGTGGGGCACATACTATGTTCACAGATAGGAAGAATTAACATCACTATAATGTCCATGCTACCCCATGAAATCTACAGATTCCATGCAATTCCTATCAAGGTATCAATGACATATTCATAGAACTAGGAGAAATATTTCAAAAATTTATATGGACCCACAAAAGATCCTGCATAACAACAGTGATCCTGAAAGAGAAGAACAAAGTTGGAAGAATCATGCTACTTAAAATTAAATTGTACTATAAGACCATAGTAATCAACATGGCATGGTACTGGCATAAAAACAGACATATAGTTCAATGGAATGGAAGAAAAAGCCCAGATATAAATTCACACATTTATAGTCAATTAGCATTTGACAGACAAAACAAGCACATGCAATAAGGTAACTAGAATTTATTCAATAAAAATTATTGGGGAATTTGGACATACACTTGCAGAAAAATGAAAATAGACCACCTTCTTACACCACAAGCAAGAATAAATTCAACATGAATTAAAGATTGAAATGTTAGACCTGACACCAAACAAACAATCAAACAAACAAACAAAAAAGCCCTGAAAGAAAACATAGGCAGTAGTATCTCAGACATTGCTCATAGCAATATTTTCTGACATATCTTTTCATGCAAGGGAAACAAAAGATAAAATAAACAAATGGGAGTACATCAAACTAAAAAGGTTTTACACAGCAAAGGAAACCATCAACAAAATTAAAAGACAACCAGGGAATGGGAGAACATATTTACTGATATATCTGATAAGGGGTTAATATCCAAAATTTATAAAGAACTTACAAAACAGAACACCAAAAAACAAACAATCCAATTTAAAAAATAGGCAAAAGAACTGAATAAACTCTTCTCCAAAGAGGTCAGATAACCAATTTACATAGGAAAAGCTTCTCACATCACTAATCATCAGAAAAATGCAAATTAAACCCTCAAGGAGATATCACCTCACACTGATCAAAATGACTATCATCAATAAATCAACAAACAACAAATGCTGACAAGGATATGGAGAAAGGGGAACCCTGTTGCACTTTTGGTGGGAATGATTTTTGTAGCCACTGTAAAGCAATATAGAGGTGCTTCAAAAAATTAAAAATGGATCTGCTTTTTGATCTAGTGATCCCATTTCTGGAAATATGTCCAAAGAAACCCAAAACACCAATTTGAAAGAACATAAGCACTCCTATATTTCTTGCAGTGTTATTTATAGTTACCAAGATATGGAAGCAACCCTAGTGTCCATCAGTAGATGAGTGGATAAAATAACTATGGGACATTTACATATCGTAATCTACTTCACTGAAAATAAAAGGAAGACAATTTTACCCATTGCAACAGTATGGATAGTCTTGGAGAACATTATGCTAAGGGGAATTAGCCAGTCAAAGAAAGACAAATACCATATAATATTACTTATATGTGTAATCTAATGAACAAAGTGAACTAATATGCAAACAGAGACAGACTCATAGAGAGCAGGATGACAGCTATGGGGGTTGGGGTTAGGGTGTGGAGGGATCTAGAAAACAGGAGTAAGGGCTCTTGGCCATGGATAACGATGTGGTGATTGCAGGGTGAGGAGGTTATGAGGGATTCCAATGGTGATGAAAAAATACGATAAAAAATATAGAAGTATCACAAAATGAATGACTAAATCAATTAATAGCACTCACATAAAATCTCTTTTGTTTAAACAGAAAGGGAATTATTATAGAAGAAAAATATTGAAAAAAGTTAAGACTGTATGACTATATTGTGCTTAAGGCAAGTAGGCCTTATTAAAAAGAAATCTATGGCTGATGAAAATATGAGCCCTCTCATTAATCACACAATACATTAGATAATAAATTGTGGTTAACTTGATATGCACCATTGAACGTGGAAAATTATCACATAGTCAGACAAGTGCACCAAAGTATGACAATGTAATAGCTTGTGGATATTTTCTTTTTGTAAATATGTCTACAGCATATCCAATGGCTTACTGCACTGTGCTGTAAAATAAGGTTATTCTTTAACTCTCAGAGATCCATGTTACAGGCATTTAAACCCTGGAAAAAATGATGCATTTGAATAGAAGAAAGGGTGAGATAGAAATGCACATTTTTTACTCAAAGTGAGTCATCCTAATATTCCATTCATTTTTCTAAGAGAGCTCTGAAAATGTTAGATTAAAAAATGTTTAGAATAAGGTAAAACCAATGACATATTCCACTGACAGGTAATTATGAGAACTAATTTCAAGAACCAGTTTAAACCACGATCAGGGATATTTAACTGTTGGTGCTGTGTGGGTCTAATGAGCCTAACCTCAAAATTTGCTGATCGCACAAATAGGAAAGAACACAAGTGCTACATTCTGTAGGCCAGGCAATACTTTTTACAGAAAATTGTGGCAGATTTCTTTTAATTTTATCTTAGTAAATATGAAAATTTAACCTTTAACTGATCGGTAAACATCATTTTGATCTACTCCTGTGTTTCCAACTTGCTTGACAAGGCAACATGTTCAGCACCTTACACTGATGTTTCACTGTCAATATCGTCTCTGCCTGTGCTCTTCAATATGACAACGAGTAGCCACATGTGGCTATTGAGCACTTGAAAGGTGGCTGGTCTGAAATGATACAGCTTTAATTATCAGATACTTACTGGATTTCAATGCCTTAGTTTAAGAAAAAAGGAAAAATATCTCATTTTTATATTTAAGGTTTAATAGAAATTTTCACATACCTGTTTGTTTTTGTTTTTATAAGAAGACTATACATTTTTTAAATCACATGTATGATTTGTATTTATAGTTTGCATTATATATCTGTTGTATAGTGATGTTCTATCAAATTAATGAAATAAACTAGATTAAAAATAAAATTCTGAACAAAGAATCTTGACCTTTTCAGGACTACATTAAAATGGCTCCCATTCTTGCCACAAAACTTGTTTAAATTGTGTGTAAATGATTATATATAAATCATATAATTCAAATACATTATTTATTACAAAAGGCACAAGAAAAATATAATTATGTTTGTGTGGAAAATAATATTGTAAAATCTAAAACAAAATATCTTTTTAGTCACAAATTTCTTTTCTGAAATATAGGCCCTACCTCTGATCTTTGCAACCATATTAATATAGATATTGTGATTAAAAGGAAACTATTTTTCCATATAGCTTGAGAGTTTGTGGAATTTTTTTCTCACTGGAAAATTTTAAGTGGAATCATTGCAAATCAATTATACCAGAATCTTTGCCCAAGCCTCTCCATTCATCCCTGCAAAACAAGGAAAAACAAAACACTACTCATCCTCTCACAAAAAGGCTGTATAAACCATCTGCTCCTTTTTCTTGAGAAATGTATTTGTTGACAACGGGATCAATTAAGTGGGGTGGTGGGGAAGCCCCAAATGCTGTCCTGAGCAAGAATGACACAATAGGTGACTCTTGGGATTTACTACTTTTGGGCACTATAACAGTTTGCCTTTGGTTTGATAACTTAATAAATCAATCTTTATTGTCTGAAAGGGTTCACATATATCCCAAAGTAAGCCATTTAGGTTTTCATTTGCATTTTCTAAGATTAGTCCTTCATTTATGTTTTTAAAATACTGTTCTCTTCCAAGAATTATCTCCATATAAATTCAGAGTGTAGTAGTTGCTCCCTGAGGCGGGGAGCCATCATCTGCCAGGAGCCCCCATCAGACAGAGACCTGTTCTGAAGTGTTTTCCTGGTGAAAGTGCATGTGTATGTTGGAGGTGGTTATTATCTGAATATGTCTTCTGTGAAGGTGTCTGTGAGAACCATCACTGGGCTTTGGTGTGTAGGCTAGATCTGAGGGTTAATACCCTAGGTCCTGGGAAAAATAAACCACATTTGAAAGTTTGAAACAGAAACAGTTGTGGATTCTGAACTTGTGCTGCTGATAGAGTAGCCACTTGCCTCCTGAGGCTATTGAGAACTTGGAATATAGCTTGTGTGATTGAGAAACTGAGTTTTTTATTTTATTTAGCTTTTTTCTGTTTAGTTATTTTATTTTATTTTTTAAAATATATTTTATTGATTATGCTATTACAATTGTCCCATGTCCCCCCCTTCATTCCCCTCCACCCTGCATATCCCCTCCCACCCACATTCCCCCCTTTAGTTCATGTCTATGGGTCATATATATATAAGTTCTTTGGCTTCTACATTTCCTATACTATTCTAACCCTCCTCCTGTCTATTTTATACCTACTAACTATGCTACTTACTCTCTGTACCTTTTCCCCCCTCTCCTCCTCTCACTACCCTGTTGATAACCCTCCATGTAATCTCCGTTTCTATATTTCTGTTCCTGTTTTAGTTGTTTGCTTAGTTTGTTTTTGTTTTAGGTGTGGTTGTTAATAATTGTGAGTTTGCTGTCATTTTACTGTACATGTTTTTTATCTTCTTTTTCTTAGTAAGTCCCTTTAACATTTTATATAACAAGGGCTTGGCAATGATGAACTTTAACTTGACCTTATCTGAGAAGCTCTTTACCCTTGCATTCTAAATGAAAGCTTTGCTGGATAGAGCAATCTTGGATGCAGGTCCTTGCCTTTAATTAAGGTAATATTAAGCATGTTTGGGGCACCTTCAGACTTAGTTTTCCACCTATATATTTTATGCTATATAACCGCAAATCAAGTACTTCCAAATTTTAAATTGAGATGTGCTAAAAATATAAGGTACCAGCCAGATTTTAAAGACTTAATATTCAAATAAATAACTTATTACTATTTTGTAAAGATTATACATTGAAAGGATATTTACTTTGGATATTTGTACTGAAATTTAGTATTAAAATTAATTTCACCTTTAAAATTTTTTCTTATAGTGGCTACTAGAAAATTTAAAGTTATATATGCATTTTACATTATATTTCTATTGGACAGTGCTGTCTAAACCAAGAGGAAAACACATGGAAATATCCTTCAGGTACCAGGATTATAAAAGGCATGTGGCAACAAGAGTGAGAAACTAACAGCAAGACAGTAAAAGTAGGTGGCAGATGAAAGAGAAGCAGGTCCTAGGCTGACCTTACTGTGTTGGCAAGTGAGTAGTATGTAATGCCAAAACTGGCTGAAGGGCTCAGGATTGAAAATTACTTTTCAGCTTTTTATAACACATAATCAATGATGAATATGTTGCTGTTTTAATAATAATAACTTTAATTAATTTATAATTAAATATAAGAAATTATAAATAATTTGAATTATGTAAGTTTTATTTAAAAAAATATTATTAGCACATTTCCATCTCTTTTATCCTTCTGTATGGTATTGAGTGCATTACATAGAGACATTAAAAGATCTTTACCACAATAAACATTTAAAACAAAAGATATCAGAATTCTAGGACAGGAAAAAGAATGTTAAACCTAAGTTCATTTGCAAGAGTAGAAATCTAATGAAGAGGTAATTTGGGCCACTTCATTATGTAAAACCTATTCCATAAACCAGGTGCTAGATTGAATTGATCCACTGGACAGCTTGGAAC
Source organism: Anoura caudifer (assembly GCA_004027475.1). Lineage (NCBI taxonomy): Eukaryota > Metazoa > Chordata > Mammalia > Chiroptera > Phyllostomidae > Anoura > Anoura caudifer. Next base: position 13,787 of record PVKU01001482.1, on the reverse strand, counting down.
AAATTGTGCCCTCATGTTGAAGTCAAGCTCACTGTAGAAAAAAATCAAAAGCACCAACAAACAAAAAGGAGAAAATAATCAGTTGTAACCTACAGCCCCCAGAAATAATGACTGTAAATTTCCCTTGCATTTTCTTTCAAGGAGATACCATTGGTTTTTAGACAAGGGTTGGTATGTTTTAATAAGCAAGCACTGCATCACAAACTGTGTTTAATAATTTTCTTGCTTTTCTTTGAACTTGCTTTGGACTGTTTTCATAGCTCAGACTGAGGTTATGACTTAGAGAAACAACCCAATAAATGGTGACTTGTTGACTTGAAAGTACTCACATAGATTTCCAAAGTGCCAAAGATAAAACCAGGAACTGTTTTATTCATTAGAAAATCTTGTTGAACGTTTTTGACACTGTTAGTAAGATAAAGAGAATGTGGATGACAGAAAGCATGAATTCTGAATCCTGAAGAGTCTCTACTTATTAGTATTTTCAGCCAAAATCATGAAGGACCACCTCATGAGGCAGACTGATGAAGCCTTGTTAGGTAAAGTATTGAAGTGTTTTGAGAGAAATGCCTCACAGAAAGGCCTGTAATGGTCCAAAGTGGGTGCTATACAAACATGCGTGTCTGCCAACGTTGCGCTTCGATTGGAAGGAGTATTTGTTTCTTTTCTCAGAGGACAGTATGCCTGTTAGTGTAAAATCACTTGACAATTTTAGTAGTGCTACATCTGGGGCTGCAAACCCAGAGACCTGGAGGTAGGCAGGCTCTTCAGACACAATATTTACTTCCGTTCTCTGACTTTCCTCTAGCTATTGTCCTTTTTCTCTGTCTTGTTATTCAACCTATATTTAGGTAAGTTGAAAAAGAAAAACATGCATCTTGAAGTTAGGAAAAGCTAAGGCCCAGTATAATGTTTCAGTTCCTTCTGTGTTTATTGATTTTAAGACAATAGTCTTACCTGAATACTAACACCTCTGTACCCCTTACTCAGCTATTACCTTTTCTTCACAATCAGGATAATTTAGGGGATTTGTAGCATTTCTGGGATAACTTCTGGATTTAGATCAATGCCAAAAATACTGAAAACTCTTAGAAATTTGGGGGTTTCTTTACATTTCTGATACCATTTGCAATAAGGAAGGTGGGTGGCAAATTGTTAATCCAGTTCCACTAAGGTACAAATGAAGTCCTGAAAACTCATGGATGCTCTTGAACTAGGTTTTGCACTAGAAATCAGTGTGCTTGATCTGGGAATTTAGTATTTACCCAATACTTATCTAAACATTGTGGAATGTGTTAGTTCCAAACAATGTTAAGCCTTATTTAATGGCAGTGTTGGACATAAAGCTCCAAGGGATTTTAAAGATGAGGACTGATGCAAAGGTAGACAATATGGTAGACAAAGTCTGTATGGTAGTATTAAGAATATTTAGGGTATACTTAATTCCAAATAACAGCATTCATCAATGCAGTCATTTACATATCCATGAGCTCATATTCAATGGGAAACAAACTAGTATTTTAACCTTTTCTGTGCCAGGTGTTGCAATGAGCTCTTTGAACAAGCAACAGATATGATTTCTGGCCTCTAGGAATAAGACATTAATTTATAGTTACATATACAAGGTATGTTCAGGAAAAGTTCAGCCATTGTCAATATAATGAGAACAGTTTGCACTACATTGATGTAACCTGGAAGCTAAGGAGAGTGGACTGGAATGCGCATGCATGTACAATGAGGACTTCACTGTACTACTCAGTGGGGGCTGTAGACGCCACTGAGTGAGCAAGTGTACTGTGTGGCCATCACATTCAAAATGACTGAACAAGTAGAGCAATAAATCTGCATCAAATTTTGCATTAAGCTTGTACATCTCTCTGTGGAAACTATTTGGATAATTCAGAAGGTCAAAGCTATGGGCAATTGGTGATTGGTAGCTTCATTACAACAACACACCCACTCATGCATCATACCTCTCCAGAGTGTTTTGGCAAAACATCAAATCACCCAGGTGACTCAGCCCCACTACAGCCCAAATTTGGTGCCCTGTGACTTCTGGCTTTCCCCAAACTAAAATCACCTTTGAAACAGAAGAGATTTCAGACCATGGAGGAGATTCAGGACAATACAAAGCTGAAGGGCAATTGGTGGGAACTGTGTGAGGTCCCAAAGAGCCTACTTTGAAGGGGACTGAGGCATCATTGTTCTCTGCATAATGTTTCTTGTATCTTGTATCTTCATCAATAAATGTCTCTATTTTTCATATGACTTAGCTGGATAACTTTTGGACAGACCTCATGATATTCCTGACTCCTAAAAAGCAAAAAGAATGGATGATGATTCAGTGTAGTTGGAAGTGCTAAAATAACATGAGGTTTCAGGAAATCTTCCTTGAGTAAAACAGATATTTAAGCTGATGCATAGTTTTGTGATATGTTGCTAGATGTTGGCAATATGAAGATAAGCAAGGCATAGTCCCTGTCACTGAAGATTTTGTATTTGTTTACTAGAATAAAACTACAAACTTGAAACTAGAATTTGTTTCTTCTAATAAACAAATACAAACTCCTAGGAAAGATAGGTCTTTCCTATATCTAGGAAAGATACACACAATCTAGTAATAACAGTCTTCTGTGATAAGTGCTCTATAGAAGTTAATGAGTGTGGTGAATCCTAAAAGTTGTGGGTGATTGATTGTGTCTGACCATCTCAAAAAAAGCTTTATGAGATGAAATTTCTTTCCACGTTGGTTTTGAAGGCTGAGTAAGATTACCAGGCAATCATGAGATGGGGAAGAATACAGCAAGGAATGGCTAGTACAAAGAAAAAGAAACCCAGTGTGTTTGGCAAACCCTAAGTAGAGGAGAAGAGTTGAAGACAATTGACCAAAGGTGAGATTACATAAAGAGCCTGATGATAAAATTTAAGGCATGCAAAGTGTTGTACAAAAGAGTTCATACTTCTCTTTTAAGAGTGAAGAAGCCATTGGAGTACTTTCATTAGAAGTTTGAAATTCATTTGTGTTTTTAGACTGATCATCTGAATGAAAAAGGGGAGCGTGGAGTTGGGTCCTGGAGAGGTTAAATTCATGAAGACTGATTAGGAGGCCATTGCAGCAGGTCATGAGAGAGGAGAGGACTGCAGTTCTGACAGTAACTAGAGAGGTTTAAGAGATATTTTTGAGTGAAAATCAATGGTGATTGGAGAGTGACTGGCTAGGATAGATGAAAGAGAGAGAGGAGTCCAGAATACATGGAGATTTCTACTTTGTGTGTAATTTATGGTGTCCATGGACCCAGCGCTAGCTCATGGAAAGAATTGGGGTTAGCATTCTGGCTCCATCATGAGTTAAACACTTGCTTGGAAGATGTTATTTAAACTACCTGTGACTTAGTTTTCTTACTTATCAAACACAGCTTAAAAATATTTGTGGGATTCACGGAAAGAAATTTATGAAAGTGCTTAGTAAAGTGCCTTATCTATTATAAACTACATTCAATATATATTTTTTCATGAGGATGGAAAGACATTCTGGATTAGGATAAATTGTATAGAATCAGAAATGGTTTAAGATGATGAGTTCAGTTTCAGGAATGCTAAATTTAATGTTGGTGTTTTTTATGTGTACATGGACATATCTAGTATGTACTTGGAAATAGAGGTAGAGGATTTGGGGGATGGTGCAAATGAAAGTGAAAAACCTGGAAATAAAATAATTTAGGTGACAGTTGAAATAATATTCATGAATGAAATTCAACCAAGTCTAAATTAAGAAAAAAATTTAAGTGAATTTTCTCTGGTGCTCAATATATAAATAAGTAGGCAGAGGAAGAAAAAGTGGAACAAAACTTTGAAAATTAAAATGAAATCTTCCTTGTACAGGTGGGATACTTTCATGAGGGGACTCTGACAAGTCTTTGAACTGACAAGTAATTTAAGGAATAAAGAGAACTGTTTGATTATAACAACTAACAGGTCACTGATAACCTCAGAGTAGCTTCTTTATGGTGGTAAGGAGCAGAATGCAGGTTGTGGTGAATTGAGGGGAGAACTGAAAATTAAGAAAGAGGCATGCATCGCAGAATTCTCTTTTAAGAAGTTCGGTGTGTTGGGCTGGGTGGTTGTTGGAAGTGGTACAAGATGAGAAAAGGAGGCTTTAATTTATAGTGGTAGACACTGAGGCTAAAGACTGAGTACTGAGGAAGAGGAGGTAGATAGATGATGATAGATAAAGAATGAAGGAATATGCTGGAAGAGGCTGCAGGTCAGGAAATGTAAGTTAGGAATGAAAGCATTTGCCTCAGATGAAGAAGGTACAAACCTCTCTGAGTCAGAAAGAAAGGGAGTAAAGTTAGAAAGACTTTTAATAAATGGAAATTAAGAAGCTTCCACTGTTACCTCGGCTGTTGTTTGTATCCTGTTAGCTTTTCTTTTGTGTTTGTGTGTGTTCTAATAACTTAGGTTTTGAATACCTCAATTAGATTGGCTAACAGCTTTTAATGTTGTCTCTAGATAAAATGAATTAATAAATTTTCATTTAGTAAAGAAGTTAAGAAAAATCTTACCTCTGTCATCTTTATACTGAAATAAAAACCCTTGAAAAATGCTGATTCTAAATAAAGTAACCCCAAGAATGATGGGGTTTTAAAAATTTGCTCCACTGTTGCCAGGGTCTCAGACTATCTGAGAAATATGCTCCTCTAGTGACTTAAATATCCTAGGGAAATTTTACAACTAAACTTTGTGCATGGTTGATATTTGGAACACAGGAGTATATGTTAGCTCTTAGTATATAATTGTTCCAGTAATAAAATGATTTGCATTGTTTCACTGTTGATATAAATAAATTTGGTGTGGAGTATTTCCTTGTTGGAAAGATGTTTTTACATATCTTTATATTTCTATGCTAACTGTTAGCTTAAGCTTAAATTGGGATTGTAAGCAATTAATTTTGTATTATGTTTACATTTGGAAACAGAAGTACAGCAAGACCTTGCCTAGTAGATAAGCACATAGTTTAATTAGATCATGTCCATTTTATTATATTACAAAACACTAAAAATACAAAACAACCAGCCCCTCCTCATAATGCTGATTCTAGAAATAATAAAGACCACATTTTGGATTTAATAATAGAACAATTTCTGTAAAATGTGCAGGTAGAAGGATCACACATTTGAAACACACGCTTTAAAGCTGATGGGAATTCAATCCAAAGTCAGAATCTCAAATAAAGGCTTTCAAAGGAGTACATGGAACAGGATGGATTTTAACATTAAATACTTACTATAGGTATTTAATAACATAATATTGCTAGCTGCTCTTCTCAGTCCACTTATTATTTAATTTTACCATAATGTTGGGATCTTTTTTATCCTATCCTTGGTTTCATCACTTCTTTGCCTCCTACCTGGTGTTCTGTGTCAGATTTCAGGTTCCCTACTTATTTTGTTTAAGTGCTTGAAATGTTTCATTAGCTTTGATCTTCTTGATATATTCCTTTATATAAATCTAAACACAGAACTGATGTTTTGATGCACCAACAACTTCGATATTTAGTATTTTCAAAACTGAGCTTGAGCCCTTTTTATCAAACTTACTTGTCCTCATGTAATGGGGTGCAGCCAGTGCCCTCCAAAGGGGGATTTTTAACAGGGTCCAGAACTTGGGGCATCAGGGAATATGGAATATCCTCACCCCCACAAGTCTGGCTGGGGAATGGGACACATGGAACAGGGCCATTGAGAGTTATTTTGCATATCAACAAGTCTAGCTAGGAAGATGGGGGTGACTTTGACCTGTGATGTAGCTGGGAGGCAGCTCCCCCTGGTTACAGCACCTGAGTGAGAGCTTGGAGATGGTTCTCTCCATACCATGGGGCCATGCCTGCCTTGACTAACTATGGCAGCCAAGAAAGGCTGAAAATGCGGGAATGCGGGCAGGTGTAGCTGGTTGTGGAAGAAGTAGGAATTAGGGTTATAGAGGAAGATCTACACCAGGATTTAAACAAAAGTGTTGCAATCATGCTGGAGTTGACCCACATAGTTTCAGGAGTGGAGAGGGGACTCCCTTGACCATGCAGTTTAGGTAGCAGGAAAGCAATATGTAGCAGTTTCAAAGGATGCAGAAGGATTCCCCAGCTCACCATAAGAAGGTGATTTTGGATTAAGAACTGGAGATTGCCTCAACACAGCTGATGGTGCTGGGAACCACAGGAGACCTGCTCAGCTGGGCTTGAATTAATGGGAGGAACCTGGAGTCTAGCCAAGCTATAGACTTCTATTTCTTTTTCCTGAAATATGGTACCACTGTCTGGGAAAAGGGAGGAAGGAAGGACTGTGTGTGTTTTAAGGGGCATTGGGATTTTAACAATGACATTCTGCCATTATTCTAAACCTGTATAAATTTTGAACAAATAGCTCCTTTCCTTGTTACCAGACTCTGGCATTGACAGACACAGTTCCTAACAGCTGGTGGAAGGCAAGAGGAGCCCAGAACAGCAAGACCCCAGGGGAGGGGTTCTTGTTTTGGTAACAGTATCTGGGCTTTCCAACAGGTTCTTTTTGGTAACAGATTTTTGGCCCCCATGTGCCTATTCAGTAACACTCATGTATTTCATACTTTAATGAAGGATACAATTAAACAACAGACACTCCAGTTGGGAAGAAATCATAGCTTCACCATCCAAGTCAAAGTCAAAGTCAAAATACTATATTTCATTTCACACTTTTCTTTAAGCATGACATTTGTTTTCAATAGTTGTGCTCATACCACTTTTAAATTTCTTTAAAGAACATTGACAATTTAGGGTTACCTTTTTCCTATGTCAATATTAGTACTTTGTACTTTTATTAAAAGTATCCATTTCATCCAAATCTTAATATTATAGCCATATGGTTGTTTAAAAGAATCATTTAAGTTAAAAAATATTCTATCTATAGCTTTGCTCCTTTTATTCCTGTTTTTATTATATATTTTTAAACATTTTTATTTGGCATGGATGAAGATATTTTTGTTAGCATCTGCTCTTATCTCTGTATTTTCTGCTTTCCATTTCATTGATTTATAATGTAATCTAATTTTCCTTCTTTATACATTTTTAGTTATACATTTTTGTTGTTTTCCTAGCTGCTTACTTTGAATGCCCTATTCAATATTTTTATGCTGTTTTGATCTTTATGATTTGATAGGTCATCTTTTGTGGTGGTTATTTTCATGTGTCATTTTGACTGGGCTAAGGAATGGCCAGGTAGCTGGTAAAATGTTCCTTCCAAGTGTGTCTCTGAGAGTGTTTTTGGCAGAGAGTAGCATTTGAATCAATAGCCTGAATAAAGAGTACCTCCTCTCACCAATGTGGGAGATCACACCATCATTGTGGCACACTCTGCCTCTATAATAGTCTGATTCAATTTCTGTCATAACTTTTCTCTTGCATATCGAAGTCTACATATCTTGTTGGTTCTATTTCTTTGACGAACTCAGACTAATACAGGTTTGGGTAATGAAAGTAGATTTTGAGTAACAGAATTATAAGGATGAGTTTTATGAACTGGTTGTGAGATTTCTGGAATTGACTTTAATCTAATTAGATGTAAAGACACTAATGACTTTCTGGGAGTAAAGAGAGCACTGATAGTCCATGACATGAACTATTTATAGAGATATGTAAAATATCTGCATTAGATATCCCTAATCAAGTGTGTATAAGAAACAAGGAGTCAGGTGATTCTGTATGATTCTTTCAAACACTTTTTTGAATACTAGGGAACCCAGTGATGTTGGTTGCCCCTGTGTTTCTGGACAATGGAGTGAAAGAAAGGATGAGCTCAGGGATTTAAATTCTCAGCTCACACCTTGCATACATGACCTAAGAGCTTCAAGGTGTGCCCTGAGGAAATACCTCATTTCCTGTAACTCCAGGGATGAAATTGCTGAAAAGCAAACACCTCATTCTGACATTGGCTGATTTACAAGGCAAGTTGAATTCCCAGCCTTGCAAGGTTTCTATTGTTAAAATGAGGACATTAATTAGAAGTGAATAGATCCTGTAAAGTGGTATGGGGATGTGTGAGAAAACCTGGTTGAACTGGGGACATTGAGCCCTTAAATCTTGATGAGTCTTCTTTGTCAGTGGATGAGATTTCTCTGCCCACAGCAAAACTGGTTTCCTTAACCACAGAGGGAGGGGTTCCGAAGACAAACTTTCACCAACACTTTGTTAGGGGAATAAACTTGTGTGGGGGGCCTCAGCATCCCTGAGGAGCTGTGATCACTCTCTGTAGGCCAGACCTAAGAGTATACAATTGGAAACCTGAAAGCTTTGTAGTTTAATTTTTAATTTGTGAGTTATTTAGAAATATTATTTTTACAATTTAAATATATAAAATATTTTTATCATTTGTTGTTAGTTTTTAATTTTACTGCCTGTAATATGAAAATGATTCTTCAAAATATTTTTTGGAATTTGCTGAAATTTTCTTTTTGGTCTTCGCATAACATAATCATGTAAATATAAAATGCTAATTCTAAAATATCAGAAGCTTAATAAAATAAGCTTCCAGATGAAAACTTTATGAGATGCAAAAATAGATGCATCAAATTAGAGGTGTCTGGGGTATTCTAAGACACCCTTGGGGATTGACATGCCACTACTAGACAGGAAAGGAAGAGGCTGGAGGATTGTTCCTTTAAGTTGATACATGCCATACCTAGGAGCAGCTATATGACTTCCTGTACTAACATTCTATGTGTCAGAATTCAGTTATGTAGCCACACCTAACTGTAGAGAAGACTAGGAGATATAGTCTAGCTACATATTCAGAGGAAATGGGAATTTAGGAGAAAACCTACTATTGTCTGCCAAGCCAAGCACATTGTTAATGATTATAAATGATCCATCTGTATTGGAATGAAGAAAATTTATATATATATATATGTGTGTGTGTGTATGTGTATATGTGTGTGTGTGTGTAAAACATGGATTCAGGGTTAACACAACTAATATTAATGGTTTAAGTTCGCTTATTGTGTTCTGCAAATCTATAACTGTGTTAACCTTTTTTCTTTGGCTTTATCAGATTCTGAGACAGGTGTGTTAAACTTTCCCATGATGATTGTGGAAGTTGTGTGGATATTTTTTTTCCTTTCTTTATACCAAGGTCATGTTGTTAGGTTCATACAATTTATTGTTGCTATACATTCTGCTATTTACTACTTTTATTATTATATAATATCATTCCTTATTGTTGTTAATGATCTTCATTGTAAATGTTCTTATACTGAATATCAATGATGTAATACCAGCTTTCTTTCGGTTAGGTTTTGCTTGGTAGTCAATTCTTTTATTGCACATTTAGCTTGTTATGTTTTTCAGCATCATCTTTATAAGTAGCTTATAATTAGAATGTAACATATTCACTCTATTATTTAATCTTCTGATTAATTTATTCATTTTATTTTAAATTTATTTTTATTTTTATAGTGTTTTCTATTTGCCTTGTACCCTACTTTTGAAAAATTTATTACTTACTTCTGTTGGATGAATGGAATTTTATTTATCTCCTTTTTCTCTCTTTGCAAATGTGAGTATTGTTTCTTCTATTTTCCTCGACAAAAAACAACACTCAAACCTCAAGTATTTCATAACAAAGTATAAAGTTATCAGATGTTTGTGTATGATCCACACTCTTAGCAACTATTGCTTTTATCTAAATGCCTCTGATCATTTATTATATCTTATTTCCTTTTTAAATGCAAATATTTAATTCCCTTTTCTTTTTAAACATATAGATTTTACTTTATAGTCAATATTTAATTATATTAATATATGTTTAAGAGATATTTCTGAAACTTTGCACCTTATAATTTTATAATTACATAAGCTTTTACACCACCAAGAAAAATAATGAGATCCTTAACAACTGAGGTAAGTTCAAGGGATAAAAAAGAAAGTTTTTCTTCCTTGTGATATTTTCTTTCCTGGGTGCTTCTTTCTTACTTTTCAAGGTATTTTGTTTTCTGGATAGTCTTGTAGTTTCCAGGACCAAGAAGACAATGTTACTGAAAAGGATTAATTTTCCTTATTTTGAAATATTATAACAAATTAACAAAGGAATTTGAGATTTTATTTATAAAGGCAGTGATATTATTTAAATAAAACTGCATATCAGAGTTTTCTAAAGGACTAAAATTTTTTAACTTCAAAGAAGCCACCATAATGAGTATTCAACTACAGTTTCAGGTTGTTAGGGTTAAGTGCAATATAACAATTGGTAATTTCCTTAAGAGTCAATGTGTTAATTTTCTCTGACAGTTGCTGTTTAATTAAAGATTTGTGGTTTTGCAGTGATTGAGTTCTTATTTTTATTAAAATAATTGTTGATTATTTTCTGCACTGTCTTAGAAGTGCTTGCAAATGCACTAAGATAAGAAAGACAAATAATGGAGTAAGTAGTAGAAAACAAAATATAAAACATTTGTTCTGTAATAAAATTAAAAACCTAGAAAATAGAAGATATTTTAGTTTAAAAAATAAAATGAAGGAATGAATAAAATGCTACTCTCCTTTATTAAGCAACAGGATATGGAATGACTATCCAAAAACATGTACATGTGGAGGAATAATTATATCTGTAAAGGATATTATGTAGATCCAGGTGCTCTGTTCCCTGCCTCCCTTTAACCCCTAAAACTCTTAGGGACTCAAGCCTCCCTCACCTAACACCCAAAGCATCTTGTTCCTATGGGTGACCTTGATGCTTAAATTGATCATCTCTTTAATCTGCCATTCAAGGAGTTGATTTCTGCCAGGGACTTCGGAGGGTACCAGCTTTTCCAACAATGACTTAATATGCTCTTTAAATTTGGGGTCACATTCCAAGCAGCCTTTGACTCCATGGAAGGCTGCCAGGGACAGAGGCAGGAGCAGGAACAATCATATGTCTTCCATTTCCTTGTCATGACCTTCCTCTCGCCAACAGTAGGTTGTCCTGGCAACTAGTTCACCTAGTTCCCTTTCCTTCAAAAATCCAGGAAGAAGAGCCTTGTCTTGGATAGTTTGACTCCACCTTCCCCTCCATTTTCATTCCACCTATGGATAATTTTATTTCCCTATGGATTTTCAGTCATTTTCTGACTTTGAGCGTTCATTCCTGAGAGAGGGAACTGCCAGCTAGAGAGCAGATACATGAGTTCCAAGTATGGAACGCAAAGAGAAAGTCTTGAGCTCACACAAGCCTAGTGCTGTGTAAGATGCCTGGCAGTTAGAAAAAGATTTTCTTCACACTTCCGCCAAGATGGAGGTGTAGCTGGATGTGCTGTGCCTCCTCTCACAGCCAGGATTGGGGACTACAAAAATATAGAACCAAAGAAAAGAAAACCCAACCAGGACAGAGGGAGGATTGAATTGTGCAGGAGTCTGGAGGCTATTCACCCAGACTGGTGACTGAGGGCCGCTGAGGGACCAGAAGTGGCCCTGGGACCAGGGGCAGTGAAGAGAACAGAGGAGGCCAAGAGACCGGAGGAGGCCCTGCAACTGAGGAGGTCCTACATCTGGAGGAAATCCCATGACTGGGGGTGGCCGAGAGATCGGAGGAGACCCTGTGACCAGCGGGTGGCTCTGGAACCAGAGGAGGCCATGCAACTGGAGGAGGTCCTGTGTCCGAAGGAGTTCCTGCATCCAGAGGAGGCCCTGTGATCAGAAGAGGCCCCATGACTGGTAGCGGCCCTGCAACCCAAGGTGTCCCTGGGTCTGGGAATGGGGGTGACACTGTGACCAGGTGTGACCAAGTGGCCAGGTACAGCTCTGCAAACAGAGTGGCCCTGCGACTGGGGGTGGCCGAAAACCAGGGTAGTCACTGTAACAAGGGGCAGCCCTGCAACTGGGGGTGGCTGATTGACCAGGGGTGGCTCTGCGACCAGATGAGGCCCTACAACTGGAGGTGGCTCTGCGACTGGGGAGGCCCTGTAACTGGGGAGGCCCTGAAACTGGGGGCGGCTGAGCAACCGGAGACAGCCCTGGGACCAGGACTGGAGGCAGCTCTGCAACTGGTGGCCCTGCAACGGGAGGAAGGGGCTTTGTGGAAGACCCAGAGCACACACTTGTGATCCTAGCTGAAACAGTGGAAGATGTGAATACCAGGATACCCAAAGGAGACCGCACCACTGAATCTCATAGGTATTCTACCACAGCAGTTCACACCATAAACCCAGGGAGCCAGAACAGATCAATTTAAGAAGCTGAGGCTGACAAGAACAGTCTCACAAACAATGGGAAGACAGATAAACAATCCCCAAATGAAAGGAAAGGAGGAAGTCCCAGAAAGAATGCTAAATGAAATGGAGGTAACTCAACTGTCAGATTTTGAGTTCAAAGCAATGGCTGTCAGGAAGCTCCATGAGCTCTCAATGAGCTACCAGAAACTACAGGGAAGTTATGACGAACTTACTGCAAACTATCTCAACATGAAAAAGGAAATAGAAACTATCAGCAAGGGCCAAGAGGAAATAAAGAATACAATTTCTGAACTGAAAAACACAGTATAAGGAATGAAGAGCAGAATTGATGAAGCAGAGGATCTGATCAGCAGCGAGCTGGAAGACAAAGTAGAAAAAATACCCAGAAAGAGCAAGAAAAGGAAAAGAGGCTCAGAAAGAATGAAGAGGGATTAAGAGAAATGCAAGATAATATGAAATGTAATAATATCTGTATAATAGGGATTCCAGAAGGAGAAGAAGAGAAGAGCAAGGGATAGAAAACCTATTTGAAAAAGTAATACGAAAACTTCCCTAATTTGATGAGAGAAAAAGTCACACAAATCCAGGAAACACAGCGAATCCCAATCAAGAGGAATCCAAAGAGGCCCACTTCAAGACACATCATAATTAAAATGGCAAAATTCCAAGACAAAGAGAGAATCTTAAAGGCAGCAAGGGAGAAAAAGGAAGTAACATACAAGGTAGCCCCGATTAGGGTAGCAGCTGACTTCTCAATGGAAATGCTCCAAGCCAGAAGAGAATGGCAAGAAATATTCCACGTAATGAGAACCAAAGGCCTGCAACCAAGACTACTTTACCCAGGAAGGCTTTCAATCAAGACAGAAGGCCAAATAACGAGCTTCCTAGACAAAAAAAAGTCTAAAAGAATACACCTCTACCAAGCCAGTTCTGCAAAGGATACTAAAGGAACTGCTTTAAGGAAAGAAAGAAAAAGAAAGAGAGAGAGGAACACAGGTATGAAAATGGCAATGAATAAGTACCTATCGATAATAACCTTAAACATAAATGGATTAAATGCTCCAATCCAAAGGCATAGAATAGCTGAATGGATAAGAAAGCATGACCCACAGATATGCTGCCTACAAGAGACCCACCTCAGGACAAAAGACCTACACAGACTCAAAGTGAAGGGCTGGAAACAAATTTTCCAAGCAAATAAATGAATAGGGAAAAAAAGCTGGGGTAGCAATACTCATATCAGACAAAATAGACTTCAAAAGAAGAGCCATTCAGAGAGACCCAGAAGGTCACTTCATAATACTTGAGGGAAGAATCCACCAAAAAGACATAAACATTGTAAATATGTATGCACCCAACATAGGAACACCTAAATACATAAAGAAAATCTTTGAGGACTTCAAGAAAGATATTGACAGCAACACAATTATAGTAGGGGATTTTAACACCCCACTGTCAAAAATGGACAGATCTTCCAAACAAAAAATCAACAAAGATATTGTGGCATTGAACAACATTCTGGATGAAATGGACTTAATTGATATATATATATA